>FAPP01008590.1:0-15628 GCA_001485965.1 Heliconius ismenius | reverse complement strand
TTTTCAACAAAACCAAAAAAAACTTTAAACTCCGTTTTCTCGATATTTACAAAATGTTATTTGTGCCCTTTTTCGTAATGACGGCAGTATAATTAGGAAAAAAGAGCAATTGTGGAGGTTAAAATTATTATTTTTTTAGTTTTACGCTAGGGATATACCTATTATATATATATAGCGTTTCATATGCATGATTCTGGAGCCGCTGCGTATTAGAAGTGGTAAGTGGTGGAAGCCAACGACGTTCTTTGTCGTGGATTGTTACTAGGACGAGGAAATGATAATTATTCATATCTAGATAATCTTATTTATCTTTTGTTTGCTTAGATTTGGCATAACTTTAGTCAAGTGGAAAGGAACAAGATGATGCTCCAAGGCAGTATTGGATGCAATTCAAAGAAATATTCTTCTACTGCTTGCGGTAAATATAAAAATAATACATATCTAAATATTTAAACAAAAACTTTGTTGAGGTGCTGCAAATGTAAATGGTTGTGGATTCGATTCCTACTCGGGGAATGAAATATTTAACCCACTCCATAAATAGTGTGGTGGCATATTTCGTATTAAATCCGCTACTTTTAATAACAAAAAATAATAACATTTAAAATATAAATTCGTTGTAATAATTTCGACATACTTTGAAAACATATGGTATGGTTTTGAATCCCGCTACGATTTTTATACATTTTATAAAAAATCTTACAGGCTCCCAAACAGCCTGCATAGCAGTTATATGTAGAGCACTTTTAGAAGAAAAGACAGCGGCGGAATTAGTTAAATACGATGTAGATGAACTAATAGACGCTGGCGATAGATACTATAGACAGTGCATGTTGGCCATGAAATGTTATAAAGGTAGGTTTTTTAACTTTTTGCGCCTTCTACCGTTTAGCAAGTTGTATTCTCTATTAACTATCCCCGTGGAGTGGTCTTTGGGGCTAGTCGTGATGAATGAAAAGACTCTTGGGTTCGATTCCCACTCGAGAAAATCATAATTATATTTAATATTTAGGTACATTTGCTCGGCCGCGTCGTGGCAAAGCGGGGCGTAGAGTAGAAATTTCGTCACTTTTAAAAAAGTACGATTATTACTTACTCGTAACTTCTTATATTCTACGTACCTGTCTGATATGGGAATCGAACCCATAATTGTCGCATTTATACTAAGTTAAATACTGTATTATAACAGTTTTGTGATGGTTTCACCAAATATATATAGAGGTATAAATTCCCAACTCAACGTGTAGAGCAGAGTGGCGCAGTGGAAGCGTGCTGGGCCCATAACCCAGAGGTCCGTGGATCGAAACCACGCTCTGCTAATTATTTATCATGGCAGTGTATTTTTGTTATTTGTAAAAAAGTTATTAAATAATTAAAATATTTTATTTATTATTTATATTCAACTTACATTATTATTTTTTCATATAGTTTTTAATTATTTCATTACTTACGAGTATATAAAGAAAAATTAAATCTGCCAGTCAACACGCACTGTATCTAATTTGGACGGAATTTGAAGAACGGAGCATCGTAACACTGTGTTCTTTCTGCCTATCACGGTATATGCGGGATACAGCGTGAAGCTATAAGAGAAAAAATACTAATATATTATAATTTCTATAGGTAAACCACAATTGAGTCTCAGTCAGCTTCTAACTTCATTTTTCTTTCACGACAACAAATATACGGTGAAAATGGAGGAACTAGACAGAGGGCTGTTAGCTAAACACCCTGACAATATTCAAACCGAACCGGATTTGATGGCGTTAGTATATTTGACTATGTTAATATAACTTAGGGAAATATTTATTTACATTTCTTCGCTTCGTGTCTACAAAGCGCGGCGTTGAAGTCTGCCACTCATTGCAATGTTTCCAAAGATCGGTGGAACGCGAGAAACGGAGTTATACACTTACTACTCTATGTCTTCACTATGAGGCCGGTCAGGCCACAAGCGTTCGACAGTAATTGCGACAGGTTGTGGGTTCTATTCCTACGTGAGGTGTTCCGATACGCAATGCCTCCAAAATTCGGCAGAAAGTGAGGAACAAAAGTGTCTTAATGAGAAGGAAGTGTTTTAACACTAGGCTCTTTCTGCCTATCCTGTTTTATGTGTGGTATTCAGCGTGAAGTAAAAATATATAAAAAAGAAAAGTTTGCGATAGCCTAGGTAGGTATTACTAATATTTTATTTATCGCATTCTTACTTGAAAAAAAATTGTATTGTACTTATACTGTAAACACTTATTTTTTTCTTTTTTTGCCCCCTTTCATTATACTTTTTTTGTGTTAGTTTTTTAACACCGCCTTATTTTTTTATCTAGCTTAATGGAAAAACGCATAGGCGCTACGTACATGTTGATACTAACAGCGGGCGACAGGCACTTTCTCATCTGGGGTCACGCCCCATCTCCGGAGTCGGGGAGTCAAGTGAAGACAGTCTGTTATATATTTGATCCACACATGCTGAATGAATATGGGCAGCCTCATAAATTGTAAGTAATTTTTTTTATGAGGTTTTTAAGACATGTGGGATAAAATAGAATTCTATTAAACACAAATAGATAGACAAAAATTTTAAAAATCATAAATTTATGTTCTATTAGTTATTTTACGGCCACTTACCAATTCCTCGTTTCCTCGAGTCGGAATCGAACCTACAACTGGCCTCGTTGGCGTGGCATAAAACTGAATTTAATAAATAATATTATCATTACTAATTAACAAATATGCTCAGATTTGGTGCCGGAGCTTTTCTAAGGTATGCAGGAATTACTTCCTTCGTATTGGACTTCCTTGCTAACTATGGAGATCTTGACACAGCCAAGAAAGGCACACCAAAACCTGCCCTCACGCTGACCAGTATTGAGGTTATTGAACATTTCTTGTATATTTTTATTTTAGTTTGTAGTTTAAGCAAGTAAGTACTCAGGGGTAGTGTTGTGAGTTCAAATCCCAAATGAGGCTATCCCCCATCTGCTTACACGATGTGAACTCTTTAAAACTAAATCTTACCTTATGGAATAAAAAAGCTTATGCACATAAAAATTCTGACCAATCATGGCCCTGTATTCTTGACAACTTTAAAAATTGCTATATATGAACAAATTTGATTTTTTTTAAACATGCAAATGTATTGTGTATGACTTTCATAATGGTGCCTGATTTTTATCACTATGGACGCAATTTTTTTTATTCAGGTGGTACAAATAGAACCACTCCTCCGTGAGCCGAATTACGATCTTGATTTGAAAGCCCTAAGGATACACTGTAGGAGTGAGTGGGAGAGTATGAACATAAACGCTCTTATTGAGAAGAAACAAAAAGAAGTTAGTAGAAATGTCCTTAATTAATATTATTAATAATTATAAAAAACAAAGAATACGACTGCGTAGAGACATAAAAAGAATAAAATAGATGGATAGGCTTAGGGGGTGGCAGGGTTTCATTGCACACTGGCGCTACACGAGCTAGAGCTGCCCCTGCTCCTCAGTCAGATTAAACTCGAATATAGGTACCAGTCTCATAATTTGCAAATAAACGAAAAGCTTAAAAATGTCTAATTACATTTTTTTACTTATTTATTATTCTCCATTTGGCCTATGTAAACGTGTGTATTTATTTATAGGGAAAATACCCACTTGGCTCGTTGAGTGCTGTCAGTTTGGCAACTTCGAGAGCAACTGCTAGAAGAAAAGTGCAGGATTTCTATCAAAAGTCACCTAAAGAAGTAAGTTTTTTTATCTTCATGCCATATCCCACAGAAAGCAGGGTAAGCAGAGAGAACCTGCAAACCTAGTATTAAGACACACCGTTATCATTAAGACAATTCCAATATCTGCTTTCAGCCGAATTCTGGAGGTATTAAAATAATAATTAAAAAATGCTGACTATTATTAATACGTAACATATTTTTTATATTAAAGGCATTATTATTTAATTTTAAGCCTCCCCCGCAACTCCCCATACCTCCCGAGAGACCTCCTGCCGGATATACGACAGAACAAATAATGCAATTACGCGGCGAAGATTTCTTTCTGTATTGTCCAAAAACAGATGGACATTCTTATGGCAGGTACGTACACATACATATAGAGACACCAGCAGGTATCTATTGGATGCATAAAGTTTATGTAAAAATATTTTATATTTCCATTAAGTTTATGAATATGTTTCTCCTAAAAACAATTTAACAACAAAATATGAAATACTATTATTAGTATTAGAATAGGTAGAAAATATTAAAATAAAAACAAGATACACACAATTTTAACTTTTGTAGAGACGATATGCTCCCACGTCCGAAATCAGAGACAGTGTTACACAGTATGGTGGAGATAGCCGATAAGAACTTCCACTCGCAATACAAACAGATTGACGTTAGTAAATGGATACTTAGAGGCACCCGACATATGGCTAGTTATAGGTGAGAAAGTAGTGTAAAAGAAAGTATTTTTAAAGTTAATTAATTTTTTTCGGTCAAAACTTCACACTTCACACAATTTTTTCGGTCAACACTCCTCCACTTCTTTTTTTATTCTGGAGACCAGTTATAAGAGTGAAAAGTTTAATAAAAAAGTGGAAACATTAGAATTTATATGTTTTTTAAATATTCAGAACAAAATAAGAAAATTTATAATATAAATATTTAAAATACCATTTATACATCAGATATCAAACTTTCAAAACGTTTACGGGAGTGTCGTGTTGTGTCGCCGCTCTCGCCATGTTGCTGAGACTGCGCGCCAGAGCCTGGAACGAGGATGTCGTAGACGAGACATTGGATCTAGGATACAACTTGTATAGAGTTAGTTGTGTGATGTTAACTCTGTATTTGCGGTGTTGAGTTGCGCCATTCGCTGCACGATTTCTCGAATTCGAAACGGAGTATTTTGATGTGAGGTTCTTATTGAAAATCTTAAAAATAAAAATGTCAGGAACTATTGGTTCGAATTGTAAAATTGTTTCTGTTTGAATTTCTTTGTGGATAGTACTTTTATCAAGGAACTCTACGAGTATAATGGACGTATTTATAAATCGCTCTCGACGTTTTTCAATCATAGAAACTGCTTCTTAAGATCGTTCTCAGAATCGAGAGCGATTTGTAAATACGTGCTTAAGAAAGGTTAACATCCAATGTGTCTACAGGAATCTCTATTAGACCGAGGTGGTCCAATAAGAAGATTAGTGCTAGGAGAGATCAAAGATACGTTCAGAATACGAGATAAGGAATACACTCGTAAAGTATGATAATATTTTAATTCTATGCTTTTTCACTTAAGCACCCTGTCGAAAAAATTTTTGACATATTTGTGTACTTGTGTATGTACATCTTTCAGTGGTACTGTAGCTCCCCAAAGAATGGAATGGAGTTTTTAATTATCATAAGAGAGTGCTCTAACTTCCTAGCCATGATCATGGACGTAGGATTTATCTTTATTGAAAACAACAAACAATATAAATATTGTATGATATTATTTTCCCTGCCCTGCTAATGGGACCAAGCGCGAAGTTCTGCCACGGAACACGCAATATCTCTGAAATTTAAGGATTGGTGGGGAATGGAGTTCTTTTAACACTAGGGTCTACCCTGCTATTTGTGAAATACAGTATGAAATTAAAAAATACAAGCGAGGCTAAAGTAATGTTTTAAAAAATGTTTTAGGACCGAGGCATAGCTGTTTGGGGTAAACTTATATCGAATAGTCCTAAAGTGTTTGACGTGTGTCGTGGACTTGAGGCGTTCTTTAAGGAATCTGATAGTGGGATTTTACAGGTAAAAATGTTTGGCATTTATTTGGTAATGGTATGGGTAATTTAGCCTGAAATTAATACATTATGACCAGTCGTGGTGCAGTGACACAAGCGTGCGACTGTAAACTTGACAGTTTATGGGTTCGATTCCCACTCGAGGCAATGATATTGTTAATAATTTTATTTCGTCTGGTATTGAGGCAAAGTGCGGCGTTGAGTTTCATCATTCAACGCACAATGTCTCCAGAATTCGGCGGGAAGTGGGAACGGAAGTGTCTTAACACTAAGTTTTTTACCTACCCTGCTATATGTGGAATTAGAGTGACGCTAAAATAAATATATATTTACGACTTTTATATCATAGATTCCTGGTGAACTAGAAGTGGGTATTTTTCACGAGGGTGGTAAATACTATGTCTATCATCCCTGGCCTGCGGACAGATATGGGTATAAAGTAAGTTAATATATATTATTTTACAAAATAAGTTGAAACAATTATTGGACGGTTTGTTTAATTTTTGTGACATACTACTTTTTTTAAAGGAAAAATATAGATATATATTGGAGAGTTCGCGGGGAACGTATTATCTTATTATTATTTTACATTAACTTCTTTTAGGTTCCCTCTGATTGGAGTTGCTATATGCGAGAAAAAAAACATTATTATTCTTACAACTTTTAAGATTACAAATAATAGGAAATAAATTTTAGGTAGGTCTCCGTGAAGGCGGAAAATCTTGCCTCCTGTATTTTGACAGAGTGTCGCGTCTCTGCGAACACTTCCTAGATAGTGTCGCGGATATGAAACGCAAACCGTTCAGCATATCTGATGTATACGTCACTGAGATTGGTGAACTGCCCGAGCCCGTCAATAAGTTGAAACGTTAGTGTTTAATTAATATCTTTAATTTTTTAATGTAAATTTATGATTTAGTGGTAATAATTTTTGTCAATTTACATATAACAGTTTTTTTTATTATATTTTTATACAGAACAAAGTGTCTTAACATCTTATTTCTTACTCTATAATAGTTTTTTTTATCTCAATTTACAGCGGTAGCCCCAAATCGTTGGATAGTCCGAGCTCACTTCCATGAAGCAGATGCTCGTTTTCCCGAAGAACATCGTGGAAAACAAGCGACACCTGCCTCTATTGCAGCTATTGCCATGTCACATGTCTTGGAGCCTTCAGAGTGGACGCCGGATGATATTGATGAAGTAAGACCATCTTTGAAATGTTATTATTGTTGGTTGTTATTTATCTCCTACGTCTACTTCCATAACTTGACCAGAAGACTGTCAGACTTCTCCATGCGCTCCATTCTACTAGTAAATGCGTAAAATAAAACATATAATATACAATTACAAAAACATGGCAATTTAGTAAAAATGAAATGAAATGAAAAAAGAAGTTATAGATAGTGTTAAGACTAAAGTATACCTTTATTTTGATTCTCAGTTAAAAAACCTCCCCTATGCGTTCATAACCGTATTTTCTTATTAAAATCAAAAGCTTTTCTTGATGTGGAATAATGTAACCGAAATTAATTTACCTAAAAATGAACTCAATTTTGTGGTGTTTTTTCCCTAAAGCTAATTTTCTTCCTCTCATAGACCCTAGTCCGAGGCGATATTCTCTATCAGAACACAATGGAGCATCTCGATCGTCTAGGCATCACTCTCGAGTCCCCCAAGGGTGGCGAAGAAGGTGAAGAAGAAGAAACAAGTACCTCTGGAACCCTCGCAGCAGGCGACGTCCTAAACAGGTTTAGGGTGTCTGAGTACGATTGTATTGAGACTGATGTTATGGACAGTGCTTATAGTGGTTAGTTGGGTTTTGGGTTGATTTTTGGTAGAATGTTGGATAAGGTGAAATCTGTGATTTTGATTTAAAGAAATAGTAAAAATAGTTATAAACGATGAAATTATAAATAAATAAAGTGTATTTGAAATAAATAACTCAGAAAAGTGTACACAAATATAATGCTCAATATTTTAAAATTAGGAGAAAATTGCCAAATGTGAAATGTCCATTCCATTAATATATACATAAATTATGTTAATTATTACTTTTCCGAATACACATCTTGAACTTCCTTCTTTTAAAAAAAATTTGAACCGTCAAAAAAATTCTGTACAATTTAAAATAAAATTAAAATCTTATGAAATATTTCTAGGCCAACTCAACCCAGAACCAGGTTCCGGTGTTCTCTCCCTAAAGGACTCCATTAAACAACTATTTAAGGAAAATACGCACGCAGTGCTAACAGCGCGCGGAGGATCCACGGCGATATGGAAACACGAGAATAGTTATTATTTCTTTGATCCTCACGGGTGTGATGAATATGGTAAGAAGTTTGTATTATTCAGGAATTAATTATTATTTTGCCTTAGTAATTTTAAGTAACATATTTGTGCACTGATTTTAAATCACATTTATTAGAGTACAAATTTACATTTTACAGAAACTCATCTTCTATTACAGATTAGGCGATGGGAACCTAATATTTGTGTTTCGTTCAGTTAACAAAGCTTTTAGACAATTTTTGATTCTTTTTCTAGCTCAAGTATTTCCCAAATTAAATCACAATATTATAATTAGCATACTTTTATTTATTTTTGTTATCAGGTCACCCATCAGATGAACCCCGAGCAGCTGCTTGTCTGATAAGAATAAAAGGAACTGAAAAGGACCTAGCAGATATTATATTAGGAAATCTATCCCCCGGCGCTGATGACAGCTTCAATTTATCCCCGGTTTTAGTTAATGCGAGCAAATTGAACGCTATGATTGGCGCTCCTGAGACTAAGTTGGAGGTTAGGAATGTTTTTTCACGCCTCAATATGCCTGGTGTTGAATGGAATGTCCAGTTTTCTAACTTGTACATGAGGTTAACTGGGAATGGAAATTGACTACCATTGTATTTACCGTTTCGTTATAATATGGAATTGTAACTGTTTTTCTTAAGTATGTGATTTTTTTATTTTATGCTTAACTCCACTTTTTTCATTTCACCGTTTAACATCCCCACAGCTATGATGTATGTTTTGGGTAAATAATTTTTCATAGCCATTATTTTTTGTAATTTCTTTATAGAGTAAAGCATTCGAGTGGGTGTCGAAAGGCACGGCGGCGGTGATGCCGGGGCCTCGAGGAGAGAACACGGCCATCGGGAAAGCTGCTGAGAAAGCCGGTATTGGGGTGAGTAGTTATTGTTCTTGTGAGTTTTCAATTTGCTATCAGAATCTGGATTGTGTACCGTGACATTTTAAAGTGCATTTATTGTCATATATGTATAGTTAAACATTATTTCGAATAATATTTTTCTTATTTTTTATATTAAATTCTATAAAATACAATAAATTCATTATATAAAAATTAAAAAATATATCATGAATGAAATTTTTTCCTTAAAGAAAAATCTAATTTAGTAATTCTTTTACATATAGCAAGAAGACATGGCAGGTCGCACCTTAGCTCTACCGGCGGCTGCGGCGTTTACCGCTGCAACTGATTCAGTGCCTCCACCGCATATGCATCAGGATCACATGTATAACTTTCTTGGTCGGTTCTGTTTTTTGACTTTTTTATTGATGAAGTGAGATAGTTTATTGAAGAATATTCATGTACAATTTATATAATAGGTTGAAGTATATAATTGAAAAATTTTGCGCCATTAATTTTTTCTTTTTATTCCTTTGATAGATATCGTTCCGATACATTGTGAATTTATTACTACCACCATTATTAGTATATATTATATATCCAATAATAAGGTTATTGAAAATTAGATACATTTAGATCCATTGCTTAGCCTTATCTTATTTTTTGAGGTCATCAGGTCAGGTCGGGATATGAAGGGCGTCATTTAAATAAAAAGTTAATCAGTAAAAATGAATTTTCTAAATTCCAATTTCACTCTAAAATATGCTTTTTTTTTCTATAAAAGATGCCGGAGCAGACTATTACCTAAATCACCTTAAAAAGACCGGACGTAAAGAAATAGA
This sequence comes from Heliconius ismenius, assembly GCA_001485965.1. NCBI lineage: Eukaryota > Metazoa > Arthropoda > Insecta > Lepidoptera > Nymphalidae > Heliconius > Heliconius ismenius. The sequence continues at coordinate 5,866 of FAPP01008590.1, read as the reverse complement.
GCCAGAAGACTTAACGGAAAAATTCGAGATGGGTGCAAACACTTTTTCTATAGAACTCGGTGAACCCATACGATTGCCTTTGAGGTTGCCCGATGAACCTGCTGGGGTAAGGTTTGATTGTATTTTGCCTACTTACCTGAAAGAAAGATAAATAATCTTGTTTATATTTTCCGTTTCGTTTTCAAGAGATTTTCTAAAAAATAAGCAGACTTTCTTAGTTAGTTAGAAATAAATACTAAAATAAATGCAACACAATGCACAGCAATTTACAGTTAACTTCACGTCTACCATTATATTAATATTTTGGAAACTAATCTTTTGAATAAATGAGCTATTAAAGATCAATAATTTATTTGAAATAACAAAATATAATGGATTACAAATAATATAATAAATTATATACAGGAAGGAGGCGAAGAAGAAACTGCTGAAAAAGAAGAGCTTGGTGAAGAAGAGGAGGAAGTAAAGGAACCGCCCATGAAACGTGAGAAAATATCTTTACTAAGTAGCAAAGTTAAGAAATATTTTAAAAAGTTGGACCGAATTGAAGTACATGTTCCTTTTGGAAATATGACCTATATTTTATAAATTATAATTGAAACGTAGAATTAGTCTTCTAGTCTAAATAATAACTATATTTGTATGAACCTGCTTAGCGAAGTTTTTAAAATTGATGTTATTTTATTTATACAAATACTTTGCTGACCCTAAAACAAACTTCCAGAAATCAAAGACGCCCTATTCAAGCAGTGGTACGACTCGACCAAGCCCACGTCGGTTTCGCTGCTGGTGGGCGACTACCACCAGCTCGGCGTGTGGATGAGCGCCGGTGGCGTCGTGGTCGCGTTCGACCCCGCACCCCAGATCATGCGGGGGCGGCTGACCGCGCAGAGGGTTAAAAAGGGTTAGTCATATCTCTTATTGTCATCATCAACATAAGTATGATAAGATTAGGACGTGTTAATAAAGTATATTGTTAAGATTTTATCCTTTTAAAGTTAGGAATCTGGATTTCCGTTAATGGATTACGCTGTATATTGCTTGCAGTATAGGTAATATAAACTAGAAACACTCTGCTCTGATTATTGTACAATATTCCAATTTTTTTATTTCAAGGTGATGAACTTAGAATCCAGCGTATCAAAGATGAAATGGCGGGTGAAGGCGGCGGTGGTGATGAAGAAGATGAAGAAGCCGGTGCCGGTGATTACTTGCTTAATTATTCTTTTATTTTACGAGTAATGACACGTGTTTCTCTTCAGTTTGAAGGAAGAGAAAATCTGGGAACCTAGTGTTAAAACACTCCGTTCCCAGTAAGCCCACTTTAAACCGAATTTTAGTGCTTGCTTATTTTTGTACCTAATGATTTGTTTTCGTTTTTTTATTTTGTCGTAAATCTAAGATTGATCAACTTTAGGTATTAACGTTAAGATTGGTAAACGAGTGTTTGGTGTATTTACTTTATGGAATCATAGCTTTTGCTACAAAAATATAGAATGATATAACGATTATTTCAATAATTACAGAGGGTGAAGCGTTACCGGAACCGGAGCCAGAGTTCGTCCCGCCGGAGTCTGGCCCCGCTTTGATGGTGTTTGCGAGCCCCGGGGAGTTTATTGATAAGCTTAGTGAGTGCTTGTTATGAATTTTAATATTATTAGTAGAAAATGAGATGGATAGAAAAAAAGAAAACGTATGGAGAATTGTCGAAAGTTTGTTTTATTTTTCTATTGTTTGAAGATTTATTAATTTAATATAGGTACTTAGCATTCATATACAAATTGCTAGTAAAGTTGCTTCATGGTTGTAAACTGAAAGATTTATATTTATTTATAGTGCATGATGATCAAATCGATGGTCCTTAGGTAAAGTATCGAAAGTAAAAAATTACAAATTTATTTTATTGTTGTTTTGAACTACTAACAAGGACAAAGGAAAATAAACACTTTTAAAAAACGCATAACGATAAGTTACTTTAAAAAAAAATCATTAACACTTCTTAATAATTCAAAAGAGGAATAAAAACATTTGCTATTTTTCACTTTCGATACATGACTCTCGAACTCAATGAAGTCGTTGAATGTTTAATAATTTAATAAATTTTATGATAAATAATATGTATTTAGAACTAATACAATATTTTTATTCTACTAGCACTTCAAGGCGGCCTCGATAGAAAACAATGTCTGGCCCCGTACAAATTGTATCCAGTTACAGTCACGAACGAACTGACATCGGTATTAAAAGAACGAAAAGCAACTACTCCTAGAGGTGAAGATGAAGCTGCTGATGAAGAAGGTGATCTAATTTATGTAGTTATTGAAGATTTTGATGTATTAGAATTTCGGTTCGGTGATGTTATAATTCTGTCATTCTTTTCCCCTTAGAGGGTGAAACTCTAATAGAACCGTTGGACGACGCGGCCTTCGGCAAGTATTTCAACAAGGTGTCTCGGGCGGTAGCATCTGTCAGAGGCAGAGTGGCTCAAAACGAGAATTACTTTTTGGATACACCTAATAGAGATCGTCAGGTTTGTTGGTATTTTGTATCAAAATTTGTGGTTGTTGTTTAATATTTTGATTAGATTTTTTTATAAATCTAAATTTCTTACAGGGAATGTCTGTAATAAATTGATAATCCGGAAACAACAATATCATTTTAAAATAATATCTAATATTATACTCTGTGAAGAATGTTATAGCATTGTAAAAACGATCGATATAATTTATTTACTAACTTCTCACGCCGTAGGTACTTGATCTTGTGACCAAAGCGACAAAATCTTATCTTAGAAATAATTTCTAAAGATATTTCTGAGGACTACCTCGGAAATATCTTTATTTTTTATTTTGAGCGCGCAATAGATTACACTACGTACTAGTGAGTGTCAAAATTGTCTATTACGGGACATCCTGTAAATTAAGAATTTTAAATTAATTTCATATTATTCGAAACAAAATAAAAGTGTATTTATGTTACACTTCATATTCTTTTGCTTGCATCCTAATATATTTCAACATCGTCACGATGCCCTTAAATATAAATGACCAAAATTATACTAAATATGCTCAGGATGCAGCAAACGCAGCAATGGGCATAGTAGTAGATCACATCGAGCCCTACATATATTGGAAGCCTCAGTTATTGGACGCCATCCTCAAGTATGGTGACAGACTCTACACCCTGTCCCTGCCCAGAGCTGCTGCGCCCCCCAAGTTGACGCCAGGGGAGATACAACCAGATTTCCATGTTACTAGTTTTAATGTAAGTATGGTGTATAATACTAGCGGCTCATGCGCAGCTTTTTTGGCTTTAGGATATATTATACAAAATATTGGCATAAATTATATCTTTTGTGTTGTTCTGAGCTGTATTATTGTATAATATTCTTCTGCAGTTTTAGGATGAAAATGGAACAAACATCCTTGTTCAAATATATTTTAAACATTTTATATAAATGAGTGGGATAAATCTCGTCGACTTTGTAATGGCAGAACTCAACGCGGCGCTTTGCCTCGTTATCAGAGCGAGGACACAAAAATATTAAATCAAGTGGATAAATATTAAGTGGATTGTGGAAACGAACCCAGACCTTCACATGAACTTAAAAAACCCTTAAAGGAGTATCGTTCAACTAGACTAATTAATTAATATCAATTATAGGTTAAACTAGACATAGACAGCAACGTGGTGACGGGCGACATCAAGGCCGGAGACACCGGCTCTGTGCTCAACTTGAAGAGAGGCATATCGAAGTTTTTTGAATCGGTGCGTTATATTTATTTATGTAATATAATCATTATTATATTAGCGATCATATAATCATTATGTTTGCTTTTACATGCGCGTTGGTTTCTTTTTTGGATTCACTAGAATTGATAAACACAGTGACTCATTAGGTACTGCAATCATCACAAATGATACATTGTGAAAAATAAATTTAAAGCTGAGTAGGAAAAATATTTATTTGATAAACTACCATTAAACAGATAAATGCATGTAATAAAAAAAATAAATCCAATTATGATATTGTTTAATTAAAAATATTTTTTTATAATAACTATCCTAATAGAACAAGTACGGAATACTCTGCTCGAAAGACTATTGCGTTGGTATCTGGCAAGGGGCCGTTGACAAATCCTTCTGTCTGTGGGAGCCCCATGGGGTGGGACCCTCGGGAGTAGTGGCTTCCCCTGGAGGGGCAGCTGCCCTAGTAGTAGTAACTACTGCTGATATCTTGGCAGATACGTTTAAGGCAAACTTGGAGAAATTGGCCAGGCTTGGATCTAATAGGTCAGATATTTTTAGTTGTCTGTGTAGTTTTGGAAGTTGTGTATTGTTATAATATACATAGTTAAATTATATAAAAAAAATTTCCTTCTCTGTATAAGTAACGTTATTGTAAAGTTGCATTTAAATCTGTTTAGTAGTATTTGTGTGAAATTGAAACAAGCATCCTTGTAAATTTTCACATTTATAGTGTAAGTAGAATTAGTAAAATTTTGTAGTTGATAAAAAGAAATCATTTTTTTCTATATCACCTTCCTAATAAGCACTTTAATGATGCCTTTTTTAGCAGTACCTATTTTAAATTTTGCAGATATAGTATATCTTCAATTAAAGTGACTTGGGAGTTATCTAAAACTCCGGCGTCTGTCACTCCTCAAGCCGCTGTTCCTGATGAAGGATATGAGTGCAAGGTTTGTATTGTATCTTATGGATATTTTTAAAATTAAAAATAAATATAAATCGTATAATTATTTTTCCCACGCTGTATAACTTTAAGGGTAGGCAGAAGGAAACTCGGAACCTAATGTTAAGACACTCTGTTCTCATTAGGACGGTTCCGTTCCTCACTTTTCGCCAAATTCTGGAGTTGCGTATTGAGTGATGAATCTTAATGCCGCGCTTTGCATTGCTAGGTACGAGTAAAATACCTAGTAAGATGTTTTGATAATAATACAAATCCTTATTGATAAAATACAAGTTAAATCACTAAATAATTATGTTTATTAAAAGGTACTGACAGCCTATGTTGAAATGGGAAAAGGCAGAACCATCCTCAGAGGATCAAGACCAGCAGATTTAGTCAAGTATGTTATTAAGCCATTTTTTTCCTTGCTTATTTCAGATACTTGTTTTGGAATATATTTTAAGTTTAAGCTTTTGACTGACTGGTTCCTCCTTACATATATCTTTTTTAATTACTTAATGATCAATGAATTATGAAATAAATTATTCAATTTTTAAACAAAAAAGTACTTTCTTGTTTAAATTTGTCTGATAGTAGCAATAACTGACAATTTAATAATCAAAACGAACAGATTTACCCGCGACGCTCTCCTCCAATCATCATGCGGTGCCATAGTGGGTGTATGCATGTCCCACATTAGGAAACCACATCTATGGACAAGGAACACTATAGATGACATCATGGCAAGTGCCGGCCACCTGTTCTCAGCTTCATTGGGATCTTTGGGATATGAGTTTAGACCGGGAGAGGATGTTCTTCTGCCTTTGCAGGTAATGCGAGATTATCAGCAGCAGTTTATCAGCTTCATCTATATACGTCCATCTGTATATATCTATACTTTAATGTAACATTTAAACATAAAGTTGTGGTTGTGGTATTATAGACTGGTTAATGACACTAGATTACACAAACACTGAAGATTTGATGATGATACAAAAATAAAGCAACAAATATATATAATATAGTATTTGACACAACACATGCACACATACACACACGCACACACACACACACACACACACACCTAGCAACTAAAACACACACCTTTATTTTATTAATTTCTTTGTTTTTATTTCATTATTTGGCTTGCGACAATAACACCTAAGTTTATGT
>FAPP01008582.1:878-11180 GCA_001485965.1 Heliconius ismenius | reverse complement strand
TAAATATCAAATTTTATAAAACTCGGTAGCGATTTAAAGATTTTTCCATACAAACTACAAAATAATTAACAAAAAAAAGCCAGTTTAAGGTTGCTCAAAAACATGGATTGTACATAAAAAAAATTTAAAACTTTTCAAAGTACAAATGTTTATTAAAAAAAAACAGGAAATATATTATTCATTTAGTTCATAACCAAGAATGTCTCTCCCCCTTTCTAACATTAGCAATGAAGATTCTTTGATCCTTTCTAATACTTCCAGTAACTTATTTTTTGTGAAAACTTTGTATAGACCTCGATTTTCCCCAGCAATCAAATCACTTATCTTAATAGCTTCTTGGTGATTATCAATATCATCACTACTTTGTAATATTTTTAATATTAGAATTGTTATTTCCGGTATACACAGGCGTCTTAAAGTATTTAACTGTTTAGTCCTTTCTTCATGTTCTTCTTGAGTGAAATTGCAAGACTTCATCCCATCATTATCATCCTGCAACCAACCTCCAGGGAAAAGTAAAACATTATAAAGAAGCCCTTTTGTATGTCGCGACTGGTGAAGAATGGCATTTTTCCATCTAGCCTTTTGTTGTTCTACTTGAGCACACCTCTGTTCATGATGAACTTTATCAGAAAATGATGCATCTGACAAAAGAGGTTCTACATCTTTTGGCTGGCCGCTAATATAGTGCCTATACCAAGTTCCAAATCCTTCCAATGCTTCTAAATATGATTTCAAGCATAAATGTTCTCTTAATTCTGATGAATCACTGGGAACAGTATTTATAAAGTCTTTAAACAACTTATTGACACTGTTGGCACACTTCAAGGCAGCTTCCGTGCTACCAATGAATATAAATGTACGTATCATAGCATTGCTCAGCCACAATGCCTGTTCTAATTGGTTGGGGATTAAAGATAACCATTCAAGTGAAGATATAACTTTTTCAATGAGCACTTTATCCTTTTCTACTGCAGTTGTTTGAGTGAAAGTTAAATCTAAATTCCCATAACCCTGCTGTATGTCTAATATTGCCTTTCTTATAGCAACTCTCGCAGATGCCGCAACATCCACACCAGCTTTCATACCAGCTTTAACAATGTCATCTCTGTGTTCACTTTTCTGAATACGGTCCATGAGTTCTGCATATAAAGTAATTTGTTTGGCAGCAGGAACTGTTGATGTATAGTAAGCAATAAGTTCAGGACACTCACATGCACCTTCTCTTAAGCCATTAATTAATTGTGTTACATATTTTTCTAAAATTCTGTCTCCAATATCATGTTGAGGATCTTTACCCATCTGTCTTAGGACAAGTATTAAATGTGCCAAAAATCTTATGAATTTGTCTTCTGAACTATCAATCCACTCTAATGAATCTTGCATAATCATTCTTATGTGGCCTAACATAAGATAACGTTGACAAGTTTGATAATTTGATTCTCTTTTTCCATTCATCAATGATTTAACTGCACTGAACACTTGTTGCAAAGACATTTCATTTATTTGCAAATCACTCTGCAATAGCTCCAAAACTTCAGGTGTTGTAGTATTTGCATCTGCTGTTGCATAGTGTTCATGCAAAAACCTATCAACTCTGGCTTCAATTTGTACTCTTAAATGTGCCCATAGCAGATCTTCCCAATTCCCTTGACAAGCTGGTATAGCACTTTGTAAGTTGCCACATAAAATTCCAACAGTGGCTCTGTAATGTATATTTTCTGAAACATTATTGGCTATACCCAAGGCACACCACTTCCACAGATCTCTGGAAGAATTGCCCGAAACAACTAATGTGCCATCCATTTCACCTCGCTCATAGTGTAGTAATTTCCAGCCCTGTATAACGGCACCCCTCCACGCCTGCCCAGCACTGATACACAATGACACGGCTTCAGCAAACTTTCCACATCTCACTTCAGTAAATATTTTCTTGCACAGGTCATTATCATCTTTCTTGTCATCAGAGTGAATTGTTCTATTTTGACGTATTGGGGCATCTGGGTCCATGCATGTTATCATAGATTTATTTTTTTCTTTATTAAATAAACTTGAACCTATAAGTAACTGGTGTAAAGTGTTACCCCAATGAATATTGTTTGAAATGATTGGAGCAGCTGTGTTTGTTGCAGCCTCTTGGTATGCAGCTGTAGCCTCTAGCCAATCAACAAGTAACTGCAGTAACCTAACTTCAGATTCACTTTGAAAATATGCATTTACTAAAGTCTGTTGTGATAATGTAGGTTCAACAAGAACACTATCCAGAGAATTTGGATGTTCAAATATTGAATCAGCATATAAACAGTGTATCAGTTTCCAGGTGTTCGCTTCTTCTGCAAGCCAGTAATTCTGAGCATTATATCTATTCCATGGCTCCACAAGCTCTAAAGAATCACAACAAACTTGAGCTAACCTCTCTAATGTACTTAAAACAGAACTTGATCGACTAGATTGTATTATTTCAAAAAATGCTTCAATCAAACCATCTCCTGCGTTACCAGTATTCACAAGAATTGATGATTCATCTAGAACTTGTCTTAAACTGGTGTCGTTAAGATTTTTAAATATAGAGGTTTCGTTAAGTATCGGTGTAAGATTTAATGTGTCTTCTCTTCCCAATAAATGTCTGATCGTTTTATTTTGGATCGGCGTTCTTTGTGTAGAATGAAACTGAAAACTGCTATCGAAGCTCATGTTGGATTTCAAGAATTACATATATTAAATAAGCACAAATTAATAGAATACACAAATATTAACTAACACCTAACACATTCCCCGCCGCGCCTGATTTGACAGTTTCAATTTTCAAGTTTAACTGCAACTGCTATAAGACTAGACACACACACAATATTATGGTCAATACTATATTGACAATAATATTGTTCAATATATGGACCCGCTTACTAGACATTATTAAGAATGTTTCGTCGTAAAGTCTGACGCAGTCGACAACACACAATGCATCCAAAAAATATTTCACTAACATAGGATGATTTAAAAAAAAAGAAATTTTTTAATTATCGAGCAACTTTTTGAACTTTTTTTCTTAACGTTATTGCGATATGCTTTAATAGATGTATTTCATAGCTCGTGATAAGTACCTATATATTCATAAACTCCATCAAATATTGTTTTTTCGTGAAAATTTTCGTCGTGCATGAAATCTACAATAATATTGACGAACCGGCCGCATGCAAACAATATTATTGAGAATACGTACATTATTGACAATATTACTATACGTGTGTGGCTAGGCTAAGACATAAGCACTTTTATAGTTACATGGTTACAGACTATATTTTTACTTATATATTTTTTAATTATTATTTATATACGCGGTTACCATTTTATTGAATTTCAAAAGAATATTTTTTTAAGCCAAATAAATGTTTTACATTTCATTTTATGTCATACTGATTTCTATAAAACACTGTAAATACTTAGCTACTTGGTGTATGTGCACAAGCCTTATACCTACTTTACTTTTCAAAGCGATACTTCTAAAGCGGGTTTTTCTTTTGAGATATATTTTACTTCAATTATTGTATTTTCGTAATATTTTTTTATTTTATAGACTTAAAATTTAATAATTTTGAGAGCATTATCTATTATATAGTTGACAATAATAAAATTACAAATATAATTCACTCAATTTATATTATTTTATATTTAAACGTCAGCCAAATTAAGATAAAAATTCTCTTAACTTACTTTGCCCTCTTTCTTCTTTTATTTATACTTCATACAAATAGGTAAGTAAATAATATAAAGTACATTATACCTATAGTTACTTAATACCATCATATATAAAAATATTATTTTTATCACGTTTAAATGCATGCTGTATCTATAGATAATCATGTTGCAATTATAATTACATTTTTTTTTAAAATGTAATCTATTTCAGATGCCTAAGTAAATAAATTAACATTCGTAAATTAAAGATCCCTAAGCTCTATAGAGTAAAATGTTCCTTATTTAATTAATAGACTTTATACTGTTAAATTAAATCTCTCTGTCATTTTATAAGCAGTTTAAAAATGTTTCTACACATTTCTTAACTACTTGTACTTATTATATTATATATTTAAACTTCATTTCTTCTACAGGTATACTGTAACACTATTACTATTCATGTATTATATTTTAAAATGTACATAATGATAAAACAATTTCAAAAAATATATCTTTTATTCTTTAATTGTAATGTATATATTGTTGGTTCTTAAATTAGCATTTGACAAATGATTTATACCATTTTATAACTTAATATAGCTGAAAAGAAATTACAATTTTATAATTACAAATATAAACCAGCATTGTTTTATGTAGAGAACAATATAAAACAGGAACTATTATATATTCTAATAAATATTAAAAAAATATATTAACTTAAAAATATAACAAAAACCTATTTCAATGGCCAGACTTGTCCAGGCTATCAGTTGCTACAATTCATTCAATTTTGCATAATTGTTACCTTAATCAATTATGAATTATGTTATAAATTACTGTTAAATAACTAGTGATCATATAATATCTAATAACAATATACATAGTATATTAGCCTTGATAGTTAAACTTCTCATTTTCTTAAATAACAGTATTATACAATATACATATAAAACATATACATCATATATGGTTTATATGTATATTGTTCATAATCACCATGAGGTAGAAAGTATTACTTTTATTTATTACTTTACTCATAACAGTTTGTAAATCTTTCATATAGAACACCTATAATATATGTTCAATTAGATATTTATTGATTTCTTAGTATTTTTTTTATTCGGACAATCTTTTAAGACTGAACAAATAACTAAAGAAATAAATATTAGTTATAAACTAACTTCAATTAGTAATATATAATGCAAAATAATCAGTGTAAACCCTTTAAGGGTTTACACTTTAAGGGTTTACACTGATTGAATTGTTATACAATTTTTTTCATTTTAATGTTAATACTTATATATCATATTTTTTTTATTATATGACAACAGTAACATCTTTGTGCAGTGTCTGTCAGTTGCTTGTCATATTTACAGTCTCCAAGTTTAGACTTTTGAAAAACTAGTTATATTAGTAGAAAAACATTTATTTTTCACTTTAATTTATGTCTATTTCAGGTCTAAATCAGGACAAAATGAGAGAATGTATTATCACTTTTATGAGCATGAACAGAGCCAGGATTGAAGCTATTTATAATTTTTATGTTAAAAAGGTAAGGATTCCAAGCTAATATTTAAAATTTATCATTGTTGCACTTTAAATCTGTATGAAACTTATAAAATCTGGTAGATGAAATTGTTCAAAATGTATAGAAGTTGCATTGTTTTCTTTTTGTACATCATAGTTTCTGTTAATAAATTTTTTAAAGTAAAATTACAAATATAAATAAACAATTCATCTTTCTCAATCTCATACAAATGTTCAACATAATTCTGCTTAATTTTATCCATGACTATTTTAAAAACCTTTCAAAGTATTATATATAATTATATATAAAAACGATTTAGACTATTGCAATTTTATGTTATTTAGTAAATAGATAGAATTTTTAAATTGTTTTAAGAAAATTTTATTATTATTTACAAATATATTAAGTGGTTATGCTTGAAACAGAGAAATCATATGCTTAGTAGATGTTTTTGTAGTTAATAATTATTGTTAACTGTGAAATTATTTGGAAATTTGAGAATTGTTATTATACTTATATATAGACATTTATTGAATTATATTTATATAATTGATATTATATTTATATAATTGTAATATATTTATCTTTTAATGAAGGGATAAGTTGTTATATTGGAATGTATTTTATCTATACATTTATGCAATCAAAAATTTATAAATTTATAAACCAAAAAAATAGAAAATAAAACGTACGATATAGTAATTACTTTTATTATATAATTAAACAATATTATTTTTATATATGGCTTTGCGTAAACTGTAACGCATAGAGCATTTACGAATGACGTTACAATTTACAGATTATTAACAGTATATTACATATATTACAAATAATAATAATAGATATCATTAAATTAAGAATGTGTGATTAAAATTAAAACAATGACAAATTATCTTAGATATATTTTACAAAAACACTATTTTATTTTTAATAAACATTAGCTGTATTCGTAAATGCATAATCGTAAATGCACAATCTCCAAATTATAAATCTAAAACAATTTAGTTTGAGCTTATAAAACGCTTTTTCTCTAATTCGTAATTTGAAATTTTACATATTTCAACAAAATGTTTTCGGCATTGCGCAATTATTACTATTTCACCATAATTTCGTCTTCTGCTTCTCTATTGTTAGATTAATAGCGTGGCGGTAGGGTTTGAAGGGTCATCTGTGTTACTCTTTATTTCTTATTTGTATCTAAGCAGATTATTTTTTAAACATGATTTTATTTTAAATCTTCACAAAAATTTTAATAATATTTAAAATTGTTTTGTTAGTAATCTAATTTGAATTGGTTTTTAATAGTGCTTATTTGACTTTACCGCGCAAGTACAATATTCAGAAATATATTATCTATCTCTTTCCAACATTCAGAAGTCGCTCAGTGCTTGTGGCGTTTGGTGCGGTGTACGCTACGTTTCGTCACTAGAATTGAATTGCTACTTATTTGAACAGTGTTTTTAGACCATACTCCGCCATTATTATGAACATTTTTTTCATCCTCATTATTAATTGAATATATCGAAATAAGTGTGAGTTAAGTGTGGAAACATTGCCATATTAGTTTCTCGATGAGTGCTTGAGAAGTGTATCATTTCCTGTTCCATATCGTATAGAAACAAACTAATACGATCGCTTGCGAACTCTATTCGTTATCACGTGGGTTAAATTTCGCCTAATGTGGCTTTTTGGAATGAATTTTCTATGTTTATAATTAATGTGGACGTTGTCGACAATGTTTCTTTTGTATAAACAAAGACCGGCTCATAATCAGTGTTAACCGTTGTTTTTCAGAAGCGCGCCGTAAGCATACCATCCTCGCGTTCGATTTATCGAGAGCCGGCTGGCGATTGATACAAAGGATGACTGTAAATAGAGGTTCAGATCAGTGTAGAACAGTGTCAGTGTTGTGAAACAGTGTACAAGTGAAACGTTATATAAGTTCGGGATGAGTGAAGTAGGAAGCCCGCCCTGACGCGTCCTGCGCCGGCGTCCGCGGCGGGCGACGCTCGTGTCATGGCCCCGGCGCTCCCACTCACACAATTTACCCATTACGACGCGGTCACTGAAACCGATAGAGCACCCCACCGGAGACGGGCCTTGGCGTCCGTCAATAACCTAACACCCATGGAGGAGGACGACATGGGACTGCAGAACCAGCCGAGCTTAGCCAAGGATTCTCAAGAAATGGAACAGATACTAGTAGACCTTGGTAATAGTGATGTTCAAGCAGACTTGTTGCAAACCATTAAAACTCTAGAAAGCGGTGGCGACACTCTGTCTACAGGTGATACGGATGCAATATTTCCTCTTAGTGGATTTGAATTAGCTGACACTGTTGATTCTGAGGGAGACGCATCAGAGGATAAGATTAGACTGCTACAAGCAAGGCTAGAACGTAGATGTGCATTTTTATTGCGACGGTCAAGGATATTACAAGCTCGGGCTATTGGCAAAAGGATATCTGAAGAAGCCTCTCAAACCTTTGAAAAAAGTACTCGAGGAGCTCGTAAAGATGGTGGTGGAAGGCCTATGGGCTTAAAAGCTTTGTTAAAAAGAATTGAGACCACCTCAGCTTTACAAGCAAGCGCTTCATCTAGATCAGTAGTGGGTCCAAAATACTATAGAGCAGGGACTTCAAAATGTGATGCTTCAAAGTCTGCTTCAATAGGCATAGCGTCAGGCACTTTGGCTGGCTTAGAGGATTCAGCGGGTGCCCTAAGATCCCATTTGTCTGTGGTCAAGCATCAACTAGACTCGGATGCAACTGCCTCTTCGTCAGGAGCTGAGAGTAATGATGAGGCTGTCACTTATAATAATGCTCATCAACAGCATATGCCAATGTAAGTAGCTCTTTTGAACTTTCGTTTTTGCCTACATTTTTATTTATATTTTTATTAATAGATTACAGAAGTAGATAAATACCAATGGTAATGCCTAAAGCTTTTTCTATAATATATTAAGACATTGTTAGAAATTTTTTACACCTAAGAAAGTGGAAATTAGAGAAGAACATCATTAAATTTAGTGGCTTTAGTAAGTTTCTATTACTTTTATAAGAACTATTGGGGGCATTGTGACTCAGTAGAACATCACTTGACTAAGCAATAGCAGGCAATGGCTTGGCAAGCCAAATGGCATGGCAGGCAATTGAATGGCAGGCAAGCCCACAAGGCTCGATCTCCACTCAAGGAAATGAATTATTTTCATTTTCCCTTTCTTATAAGAGAATGTGCAGCATTGAGTTACACTACTCAACATGTCTTGAGTTTGGGGAAAAGCATAGAATGGAGGGTCTTGTCAAAAGGTTCTCTTTGCCACTACTTACTATATAAAGTGTGAAACCAAAATAAAAGCAAATGTCATTTTATCATTTGTTTACTACATTACTACCATAGCCATTTGCATACCCAGAGTATGCAAACCTCAGTATAACCTCAGAGTATTCAACCCACAATGTTACAAATTTACATATAAAGCAGAGAATTGAGTGTCTTAACACTGTGTTCTATCTGCCGACTGCTGTGTGGATAGTGTTTAAAATGTTATTTTTTTACAGAAGAAGAGGGTTGTGGTTTTAGTGCAATATATATGTATATATGTCTGTTCCCTTGTAACCAATAAATGATGCATCATTGAACCAGTGAACTAATTTTGATAAATGATACATCATTGGTTTTGTCTTGATGGTGCAAGTGTTATTGTATGCATTAATTTAGTTTCACATGTTATATATTTAGTATACTTTATGAAACATTTGCAAAGTTTTCAATGCAAACAAGATTTTACTACAAAAATAATATATTATTATTATTATTATGAGTAATAAATTATTTAATAATTATATAACATTAGTGTGATTTATATGCTTTATTCTCTTAGTAATATGGGTATGGCTTGTATTATGGGTACTAGTATAATTACATTTTACATTATCCAGTCATTCATACGCTTTACAAAATTTTTACTATTTTGTTTTAGATTGGAGATATTTGGGCAAACTAAAAAAAAATAAATAATATAATATATGACATAGAAGTACTTCACTTTCGTATAAAAAATTTACATAGGAGTTTTTAAACCTGCACTTGTTGGCTACCGTCCAAGCACTTTAGCCAATTAAGCTACATGTTCTTATCCCCTTGAAAAAGCTTTGCAGTTGTGCTAACTTTAAATAGTTTTAAATTATGATAATTTACTCTGTTTTGTGGAAGTAACAACAACATTAAAGTTAAAATAAATAAATTGTAGCACCATCTACAAAATGGTATTTTATTATTTTTATAAATTTATAGTACCTTTTATAATAACCGACTGTAATCACGATTGCCATGGATTCAATACCCAATTAGGGAAGTAATTATATTAAAATTTTTCAGAGAAAACAAAGTGTCAGTCACACTATCCCACTTGTTGCCCAATTTTTTGAACACGACGTAATAAGTGGTGGAACTAAACCCCGCGCTTTCTACTAGAGCAGGGAAATTAATAATTCTTCCCCTTGAGCGGGAATCGAACACATCAACTATCACGTTTGATGCTCTCTCTAACGACGGCCTCTTTAAATATATATATCTTATTGTATATTCTATACTTTCAGTGAGAAACGTGCGTTATATTCATGGCAGAAGGCGCGCGCGTCCGTCGCGTCTCGCTGGTGTTGGCTACAAGTTCAAGTCCAAGAGCTAGAGTATAAGATTCGACAGCACAACGATTTGCATAGACAGGTTAGTTTTATAGTTACTTAAATTTGCGTTGTTATCGCAACGAGGGCTATCATTCTTAGACTGCTTAGTCCACATATTGGTTGGTGATAATTTCATACTTAAGTTTTGTCAAATTAAAATTAAACATGTACCATACATTTATCTTAGAAAAGTGAAGGACGAAATGTGGGTAGTGCCCTAATTATTATGTTTATTGATTTAATGAAATTTGGTTAAAAACTAATAAAACTTGTTACTGCTAAGTCACAAGGTCGTCACCTCTTCATATAAAATACGACTAATTAAAATGCAACATAGATAATCATACATTTTGCTTTAAATGAAATTGTGTCTATTCTGTTGTAATAATTTCTATATATCCATACCTATATT
>FAPP01008580.1:608-22193 GCA_001485965.1 Heliconius ismenius | reverse complement strand
ATAAATATATTTAATAAATGTTACTATAGTTTAAGCGGGCGTAGCCGCGTTCGGGTCCACTAGTGTTTTTATAATTTAAAAACTCAAATTTATTAAAACTGGCTTTTTTAATGGAAAAATCCACATTGAAGTCGATCCAGTCATTTGAGAGATACAATGCCATAGACATCAAAATCAAACTTATAACACCCCCTTTTGTGGGGGTTAAAAATAAAAGCTAGCCCAACAACACATCCCCGTCTTCCTCACAGAATAAAGTGTGTATCTTTCTCGAATATTCCACACCCACTTTCCTTGTCTTCGCTCCTGGGAGTGCTGCACGAGATACAGGTAATGAACCTAGTTCAGAATAACCATCTGATTGTAATGACTGAAATAGGAAAAAGGAAGTTATTTTTGTTTCAACCTTAATTTGCAGCTTCACCTGCATTGTAAGATTGACATATATATATAAATAAAATTGAAGTGTCTGTCTGAAATTGTAAAATAAATGTTTTTTTTCAAATGTATATACTTAGTCATTAATTATTTATTTATTTAATATTTAGTTATTTACACGTTATTACACAATATTAAAACACAAACGAACGATTTTAACATTTCTGTCTGTTTTTCTTTTTGTGCAGGCCGCAAGAATGGCTGAATTAAATTTCATGGGACTTTCATTGGTTAGAGAGTTACACAGGCTATTTTTATCTCGCAATTACCAATGGATAGGCATTGACGCGAGAAAAGAAAAATATCATATGGATTAACTTACTTCATATAATTCCAAGGGGGTTTTGTATCTAGAGCATATGGCTCTGGATATTTCTAGACTGGAATGTGGTAAAATTGCTAACATCTGTTGCCAAAGTCTACCTAGACCGTGACCTGTAATAAAAATAATTACATTAATACAAAAAAAATGGTCTAATTGTTTACAAGACGAAGGATGACAAACGCTCATACAGATAAATTGTATATATTTACCATCTTTATCTACTGCTACACATTTCTTGTTATCACCACGCATATAAAAATCTGCTTGTTCGTCTAAGGCTCGTTTAGCTTTTCTGTAATAAAAGATAAGATATAATTTTTTAACTTCACTCTGTAACCCGCATATAGCAACGTAAATAGGGTAGGGACTTAGTGTTATAACTCCATTTCCCACTTTCCTCCGAATTTTCGAGATACTACATGTTGAGTAACGGAACTAAACCACCACTCTTTGTTTTATTACCAGAGCAAAGAAATGAAGATATTAAATGTAATTATTTCCAGTATCAAATAATAGTAATTGCAGACAATAGTAGTATCAAATAATATATGTTAAGTTGTACGTACTTATAAGGTTCTTCTGCCATTGCTTTAGTGAACTGTATGATAGTCAATGCTAGTTCATTTGGAGTGTTTACTATAACAGTGTCACAATCTGCGCTTACTAATAAATCTAAAAAAAAATCATAATTCAATTATGCATTTCTTTATTTTTTTTTACATAATTCCGAATAGCTACATTGAACTTCGCAACGGTTGTGGCAATACACATTCAGAGATATTTGATAATTTAAATTTTCCCTCTTCCAAAATTTAACCAGTGTGTCAGGAACTCAGTATCTTAACGCTAGGTACCCTCTGCATACCCTGCTTTATATTATAAACAGTACTCTAAAAAATAATATGATATATAATATATAATATGTAAAGAAAAAACTCAATTAAGTTGATAAATAAATCTATTTAATACCTAAATCATTATTACCTGTAATAGCTTTTTCCAATTCAATATCAGACATCAGCCTTTTAGTTTTAGCACCTTTACGGCCAGACCTTAAATATAAGCATAACAATAAAAAAGTTAAAAAACCCTAGGTTACATAATTTAAGTAAATGGTTATAAAACTAGTATGGTTTAATACTATTAAACCATACTAGTCATAACACCATGTAACAGTAAGTGTATGTGATGGGTGTGGGTTAAAAAGTCATGGTTTTGGGTGCGATTCCCACTCCTGGGTATAAATTATTTAATATTTAGACAATAAAATACTTAAAGTGCAGGATTGAGATTTGCGACACTATGCAACATCTTGAAAGTGTGGATATGAGAGTCTTAACACTTAGATGCTTCTGTCTCCCTCTCTAAAAAGAAGGATACAGCATGAAGATAAAAAAGAACGAAAAATAAATATCTTTCTTTGTCCCATGTAATACTCACTTAAAATAATCCTTCATACCAAACAGCACTAAACTCAATTTACACTCCGCCAACTGCATAGCATGTTTCATATGTTTTGAAAGGCTGTGAGACACTACCAACTCTTCTAAGTCTTCTATTCTAAGAATGTACAGACCGTGGTCACACTTTACTTTGGATGGGGTTAGGTGCACCTGTAATATTATATTACTAGTTTATTAAATGAAATTCTTAAACTAGTTGAATCATGTACATAAAATTTAAATATTTGTGGAAATCCAAAGAATATAACACTGTTTTGGAGATGCAATATTTCACTTTCCAGTACTCCATGGTCATGAGTAGAATGAGCAAAAATATGTAATAATCGCAAAATCAAAGATTCTAATATTATTACTACTTTTTTTATTAATCATGTAATTGTTAGCATCATGGGTGTAGGTGTAGGTTCAATTCCCACTCATATAGAGTGAGCAAAGAGAATCTCTTGAGGGTTGAGCCCAACCATCATGTTAGCAGTCAGACTGAAGTTATGACTAAATAGATTATTTAAATGACTGAGCAGATTTGATTTTAGGATTTTTAAATTATATTTTTTTTGTTTTATGTTGCATCCCTGAAGCACTCCTTTTGCTACTTTCTAACAAATTATCAACACATTACATGTTGAGTGGACTCATTACCCTGGTATGTCTTGTAATCAGAGCTAATAAAGAAAAATTATTTATTATTCTTAGTTGGATTTAAATCCAAACCATCACACCAGCTAAAGCAAAATATACATATCCAAAACAAAATAGAATAAATTACTTACAAATCCATCATTATTTTCCAAAGTAGGCATAATAGTTCGCATCCATACAACCAAAGCTGTGTCACATAGAGTGGGAGAAGATTTAAGTTTCACTCCACTTGCCTTTGCTTCCCTTTGAATATCAGCACAAAACCATGAATTGAGTAATGTTGGGTGAATTTCAATAGTCATATACTGGAAATTTAAAATTTTTAATAAGTATACATGTAATGAATAATTTATAATATAGATGAATGAGTCACACCACCACATCATAATTTTATAAACAGTTACTAATTTTAATGTGCATACTCTTGCAAATAATAGTAGTTTGTGTTTCATCAAAATTGGGTCAGGATTTCTGAAGTTACAATGTTGTCCGAGCCAAATTATGAAGGTGCTTGAAGATGTCTACTGGCAAGTCACAGCATGATGTCAAATGCTTAGCCGATGAGGCATACTTTAATGTTTAATATGTTAGTCATTTTAAAGATAGATAGATTGTAGAAGAATTTTTGGGTTGAACATAGTATTGTTAGTAACCACCAGTAGGAATTGAAAAATATTTTTTATGCTGGATTCTGGATTCCAATTATTAAAAAATGTTATAGCCATTTGCTATATTGCATACCAATATCTCATATCAATCATTTATAAGTAAGAAGTACCATAAATGTTTTAATTGACTTTGAGAGTGAATTTTCGGATAATACCTTTCTACTCATACATAGTATAAGAAACTTCTAGAAATTGTAATAATTTACCTTCATGCATTCTCCGGGTTGGTATATTTTATTTGCATTTTTCCTAATTTTTTTCTCCTCTGCCATTTTCTTTTTCAATTTTTGTCTTTCTTCTTTATCTTTTTTAGTAGTACCATTGTGAGAATCACCTGCTTTATTAATTTACTTATAATAAAATTTCAAGATCTAAGTGTAGCAATGGCGTTTCTTATAATAGAAAGAAAGATATATATACCTTTTCTTCTTCCTCCTTTTCTTTTATATCCTGTAGGGCTTGTGTTAATATGTCCACTTGTTGTAGGTGATATTTCCGTATTGGAATCTGCAAAGGATTTGATATGCCGTTTAACTTATTCTCTTGTTAATAAAAAATGAGCATTAAAAATTAAATATACCCTCATCTAAATTACGATCCACATTATTTGTTACAGCCAAACTAGATGCAGAATCATTTTGAGATTCATCATCAGATGATAAATCAATTATGTCCGTAATCATAATTAAGCGAATTATATTCAAAATAATAATAATTATATTCTATAGAAATTTACGAAAGAAACTTGAATATAAAACCGCCAAAACATTTTTCAATTTAACTGTCAGCTGTCAAGCCTGTGTGCACTTCTTGTTTGTTTATGGTTTTTAGGCATGCCAGTAGACAACAGTTTATTTTGCAAATGTCGCGTAGAATTGAGAAAGAGCGATGTATTTATAGTCAGTTACATATATAGAGGAAGATTAACATATTAATGTAAACCTGAAAGAAATGACACAATAAAAATATATTATTTTCTCACAAATTTAATAAAAATTAAATAAATTGAGATAAACTTACATCAGTGAGAAAATGTAAAAATATTTTAAAATTTAACAGTTATAAAAAATGCAAATGCCATATTTAGTTGATGATTAACGTATGAAATTTTATTATTTACCTAAATTACACGAAAGTTATAGAATTAGTCTAACCTAATAAGTTATAATTACGTACTTTTATAAATATTTCATAGATATAGTGATTATTATTTAAGAAAAGATATAAAACTATTACAGTTAGGTATTTTCATGTCACACTCAAATATTTCCTTCCTTATTTATAGGTTATATTATTTATAAAGAAAGTTACCTATTGTGTGTGGCGATAAGACGATTACACTGCGCAATTATTGATTTCACATAAATCTATCGTATGAATCATGCTCAAACGCTCCGACTTATTGGTTGCAATATGTAGCTGACCTTTACTAAATATTTGTTAGAAAATAAAGTTAGTTTGTTAGAAACTAATCAAAAATAAGTCAACCAGATGATTTTTTATTTATGAAATCACTAGATTTATTCATAATATCAACATTAACTATTGTCAATTATTGATATTCTGAGTAGTATAATCCACTTCTATGCTCTTTTAATGTCCAATCCGAACTAAATATAACATTTTACTTTATAACATAACTTCTATAAGAACACATAAGTACTCACAAAAATCAACAATTTCATATGTAGGTACACAGTCTAAATTTATTTTAACAGCGATAAGGGTTGCGTTTGAATCAGACATAAAAAAACACGAATATATGAATTGTAATTTTATACATGGTCAGTTAATTAAACAAATAATCACATTTTTTAAGCGGGCGAAGCCGCGAGTAAGTTAAGATCAGCAAGCTGCTTAATTATGCTGCAATAAGCAATTTTATTTCGGCGAGTGGATTTTAAAGTTACTAAAACTTAACATTCACATAAAAATATGATGTCAGTTTTCGTTTTATAAGCAGTGCTTACACATTATTCAAGTTATTATAATACTATTATTTGAAAACACTAAATTTTTCGCTCACAAAAATTATTAACCCATTCACATTAAACATTTTTGTCCCCAAAGCAAAAAAAGAAGGGTGTTAAGTTTGACATGGATGTAACTTAACTTAACTTCACGATTTATCCCTAGCGGGGTAGTCAGAAAGAACGGAGTGCCAAACACTACGGTGTCTACTACATACCTCTTTCGCCTAGTCCACTGTCATCAACCTCTTCATACATGCCCTCCGGGGGGTCCTCATGTTTTTTACGTGACCTTCCTGCAGTATTTTTGATACTGTGTTTTCGAATATGTTGGGGACCACCACCCAACACGCCATGTCCAGAACGGCAGGCGGTGGAGGACGGAGATATTGATGTCTTTTAGCTATTAATTCAAATTTATGCCAAAAATATTTTCATTTTGGAAAAGCGCTGATATTAGCAAATTGCTAAATCGATTTTTACCAAATGGTAATTATTGCGTAAGGTTTTTTTTAAAATTTAATATTTGTAATTATCTTTAGGTAGCTGCAAGACTACATCTCACCAAGACGAACTATCTAACTGTTTAGTTGAAGAAAATGTTTGTTGACTTCATAATAAGAGAATTTACTTGAAATTGGATAAAGTTTAAGTACCTACAATAATATGAGTAAAATGATGAAGCCTAAATAGGTAATATTTTAGCTTCCAAGCGTGTGTAGATAATACACAGAGCGTAATAGTAAGCTAAATGTCTTGGAAACTAAAAGTCATATAGCGAACTTAGAGAACAGTACAAGTTTTATCCAAATCGATTCATCCGTTTTTGTAATATACCTTATATAATGTGTAAAATTGAAAGGTTTTCTAAATTTTAAAGCAGATTTAAGTTTTTAAATTACATTTCACATACATGATTAAAAATATAACAAAAAGAACTAACACAATCATTGTACATACAACGTACAAAACACGTAAAATAAAGTGCAGGTAATACGTGTACAATCGCATCAACATTATGTATCGGTGCAAACACGCACCGAGGCATGCACTACAGGGTACAGCACGATATAGGAAACGTACCCACTACCTCTACCTCTACCTCTACCTCTACCTATACCTATACCTATACCTTTTTGCCCTTGCGTTGCCCTCAACGGATTGTTTCGACTCGGTGAATTAATTCAAGCCTTTTGCAATCTAAACTCTACGTGAGATATGAGAGACTGTCATAGAATATGATGCTTAACTTTTGTGATGTAATGCCTATTTAGTATGATTTTAGAGGACAATATACTTACTGCCTAATATTTAATATTTTAGGTATTGTTCGGTGTTATACTACGATTGTGGTGTACTCATTATATTAAATAGTGCTTTATTTTGTTATTAGAAAATTATTCATATTGAAATATAGTAGGAAAATAAACGCTAAGTAAGTCGTCGTAACGTTATGTTTTATTATTTCGTACATCATAAACTGAATAAAACCAAATATAAGCAATATTTTCTCCTCCTCCAATAAAAAAAAGTATTTAAGACGATCCTAAAAATCCTATAATTATCTTTAATAAGCTAAAATTTTTTTTTAATCAATGCACAGTTGGTTAACTTCAATTCAATAATACCCCAAATAACAATAATTATTGTGACAAAATCAAACTGTTTAAAATATGTTAGCAGTTAGTCTCACTCCGTCGCTCTATGTCGAAGGGTTCCCTCATTTTCCCTCCCACCTCCAGTCGGTCTTTGTTTACGAGGGCGTTCGGCCGTTGCTCTGCGTGTGCTCCATTTTAAAATAAACTTATTTTGCGTAGAATTTTTAAGCTATAACTTACAATAATTGTGATCTGCTTGAATTATTATTGTATTAATTAGTATAATTGGTGTGACTAATATACAAAAATATTTCAGTTATTATTATTTTTATAGAAGACAGATTAAATATCTGTTTTAACTTTTGAAGGAGAAAAAACTTACTATAATCTTAACCAAATTCTTGTAATTGACAGTTAAAATTTCTTTAACCTATTAATTACTTACATATTTTAGTCGCGCGTAGTGTTAAACCAAACAAATAAACGAAACCAGTCGCAGCGAAGACAGAAAATAAACAAACGGGCTGTATGTAAAAAATGTAAGACGTGTTCGGAATTTAAAAATATAAAAATAACAACAAAAATGGATTGGCGCGAAAAACTTTTCGGCCGTGTCCTTGTGAAATGCGATGCACCGGGGACACAGAATGGAAAATTCGAAAATATACCAACTTTGGAGGCGTTGACTGACTGCGTTGAAGATGGAGAGGGTGCTGTGTGTGGAATATACTTCTCTTTTGCCAATATAAGTGATACTAGTGATGATTTTGGGCTACGTCTGGAAGAGATTTACAAGCGAGTTCATCCGAGGTTGAAGGTTGTGGAGGTCGTGCTATGGGCTCATGTGGGTACCCCCGAGGGTCCAGTGGAAAGGGAAGCAGGTTTTAGACGAAGCTTGACTGGAAAACCTTGGTTTGCTGTGCCTTTTCACGATGTGGATACAAAGGTAAGCTGTTAGATATAAGATTACTTCTCTTTTCTTATAAATTATATTTTTAATAACACTTAAAATAAAATATCGAGGAGACAAATTAGATCCTAAACAAATATGTATTATTTCGCACCTGCGTCGCTCTACACAAAGTCTGGCTAAAGTACTTATTTGCATCGTAAATACAACTTAAAGTTTAAACAAATATAACTGTCCAAAATGATTTATTATCCGCCTACCATTACCTCCACAGTACCCCTCATGAAGTGCGCCCCCAAAAATTTGTAAACCCTATTTCAAATATAATGGCGTAATCAAAATCCTAATTCATATCCCCATAACAGAAATTACTCAATTTAAAGCCGAGCTATTGTGCAGGATTTTTTAATAATTGTAGATAATTCTCTTATATTCTCCAATAAAAAAATATATGAATATTTGTTCATTAAAAAAATATATGAATATTTTTTTATTGCATGTTTGGATAGAGACCATAGTGAGGCAGTGGGACAGCGTCCAACTTTATAAAATCCTTGTGGGTTCGATTCTTAATCGAGCAATAGTTTTTTTCTTGAACTCAGTACGCAATAAGGCGTAAAATGGAGACTGAAGTGATTTTACACTAGATTTACTCTGCCTACACTGTTATATAGGATGACCGAAGCGGAATTAGCGACGCTTCATAGTTCCTACGTAAAAGCGAATATTTTAAAAAAAAGGGCTTGAAATTATGATTAGAGATATAGTATATATACTATAACTTAGAATTCAACTTAAGAGTAAGATGAACCTTTATTCTCCTGTAAACCTTTTCTTTTGACATGTCCGTTTATAGGGACCAACGATAGAATTGGTTCAAACTATAGGCTAGGTTCTTATTAGGCTAATTTCAAAGGAAATTTAAAGGATAGAGTGACTACAGAAATCTATTTAGATACCTACCTATAAAATTAAATATGATAAACTGAAGGACATTTTTAAATAATTGTGAATTGAATTTGAATTTGAGAATTTTTTAAAATTATGAATATTTATCTGGACACTTAACTCCCCTACCAGTATGGTACCTAAACCAAAACAATATCGTTTAAGTGACGTTTTTCCAAAAAAATATAGTTTGTATTGATATGTATCACAATTGGAAGCTTTATTTAAATTAAATCCTCATTATTTCAATTTCTGTCCCGTTTTTAACGAAAAAATCCCGTTTTTTTATTTGAAATGTTTAAAAATCCCGCTTCTCACCGCGATAAAATCTGGCATCACTGATACTTATACATAACATTAAAACTTCGTGCTACAATGTTAATCAACTATATAAACCAGTGGAAGCCACTGACGACTAAGAAAAAACATCTTATTTTAATTAATTAAAAAATATATAAAAGGAGTATCTACATAAAATGTATATATTAAAATGCTTTAGAAAGACAGTTCTTTAGCTCATTGAAAAAATAACCCATTGAAGAGAGTGCACAAAAACATGCAAAACATAAATTATAATTAGCTTGTTCACAACCAACTTCGTAAAGCAGGCCATATGTAACTACGTACAAAATACATGCGGTTACTTTTCTTAAAACCCGTGTATGTGTGTGTGTGTGTATACTCCTGAGCGTATTTTTTATGTTTAACTTTTTAACAGCGGCTTCGCCCGCTTGATCTAATAAGAGTAGTCAATTGCAGTCGGTCGAGGGTTCCGTACCAATTCCAGTATTATTTACTTTCCAGGAAACTTAACTTTGCGGACGTTCACACTTATTTTGTTTGAATTGAACTACAATTATATTGTAATGTTTTTTTTAATGAAATATTTTCAGTTTTTGGATTTTGGATTTTTTTCCATTATTAGTTTATCATTTAAGTTCTCACTTCTTGCCATTTTATAATGTAGGTTCATGAGTCCAATGAAGCCGTGATATGATAATGGAACCCTGTTTTTTTTATAACATATAATTAAAAAAAATGATAGCTAAATTATAGTAGTACATTTGAATCTAAATAATACCCACACTGTGGGTACACTCAGCTAAAATCACTTTTTATATTATGTTAATTAAACGCATTCCTCATTCACTCGCATAAAATACTCTCGTCTATGAATACTAAGTATTTAATTTTGTAAGTTTTTAATTAAGTCGTTCATGTTTTCATATAATTTTGTTTAGATAATTTTATATGAACAACTTAATTAAACAGAATCTGTACAGTACAAAAATATAGAAATTCTATTACATTAGGATATAGACGTACCTACAGGTGCAGCGCTGAGTTCCGCTCAACACGAAATGAAACGAAGTGCCTTAACACTAGACTCCCTCTCCCTTACCGTGCTAAACGCGGGATGGAGTAGCAAAATACATTATATTTCTTAATTTAATAATTCATACAAATATTGTTAAGTCATAGGCGTAGGAATAGGGGGTGCTGAGTGGTCCGTGCCCACCCCAGAATAGTTTTGTGCCCACCCAGATACGTCCATGCATAAAGTACATATTTTATATCATTCCATAATAATATGTAGATTATATAGTATCAACATCATCAATATCTAATCCAAATAAATTCTTATCAGAACCGCACACGAATCGTGGGCTTACGACGTTTTTATGGGTGCCATAAAGTATAAAACACCCTCGGTGTAGGGAGGGGTGTCGCCCTTACCTCTTAGTAGGGGTAGGGGGTGAAAAGAAAACGTAAAGGAAATCATAGCTTACAGGTGCAATTTCATTAAAACGTTGTTTTATATAGAGCCTTCTGTTTTCATTATGTTTGACGATTTTTTATTAAGATAATAGATATTTTTTTAGGTTCACGCTGTATGTCGCATAGAGGGCAGAACATAAATACAAAATTGTGAGGATCTTAAGAGTTAATTCATTTACCTTTTCTCATTATCAGCATTTTGCAAAGTAGACTTGGTGAAGATAACTCTATTCTTTATGCATTTTAGAATCCTACACCACACCGTTGAAACAAATTATAAAAACAGACTTACGCTTTAACCGTATCCGGTTAGAGGGAACCTAGAGTTAAGACACTTAGTTCTCCATCTTCCACTCAAAACGCTCTGTGTACCAAGGGGATAAAATTTAAAAAAAAGTTTATGGAAATAGAGTCTACATTCATGGATATCCATTAAGTGGGATGGATATCCTCGATTTCTCACGCATCACGGCCTCAAGGTCAAAATAGTATATGGTATATATGTTGCTAGTACGAGTATGTCTATTATAATAGACACAATAACGTTTATTATTCAAATTGAACAATGAAATCAAAAGATGATGTCATCCAACTCTACACGGCTATGATCGCCACAAGAGAGAAAAATTAAACAATTATTGTAGGTTTTAATTTAATTTTAGCAGGCAAAGAGAACATAGTGTTACGACTTACTTTCCGCTTGTTTTAGAGTCGACTCTAGAGTCAAAAACTGACCGATTGACTGACCTGAGACTGTCGGTTCTCACTTTTAGACATCGAAATATTTCGAGTTTTGTCTAAGTACCAAAGCGATAATATGAAAATAATTCATCCCTTCGAATGCAAATGGAAACCACAACCGTCGTGTTTACAGACCGACGCGACGCCGTGCTGCGTGCGCTACGATGACCTACCACATTGTATATCCAAAATAAAATTATATAAAACATATCAACGTAAACCCGGGGCGAATCGCTACTACCTTAATAAAAACGCAAAAAGTACAAAGTCAATGCTCCATACAATATTATAACCATAAGTCTGTATGTTTGTACGTAGTACGTACACATGTGTATGTATATAATAACACAGCAGTCAGACTGACCCACGCGTACGCCAATAACGATTAAAATTTTACACGCCGTCGGCCGACGATGCACTGTTAGTGTGTACAGTACTGCACTGCACTGCACTGCACGTGCGAAACATGCATTTTATAATACCACTGGTTATTGGCGCACTAGATATTTTTTTTTAATGTTTTGGCACAAGCGTTTGACTGTAAATGTGGGTTGTGGGTTCGATTTCTGTTCGAGGAAATGTAATATTTAATATTTTTATTTCTTCGCTCGTTAATGAGCCACTCAATACGCAATGCCTCCAGAATTCGGTGGAAATAGGAGAGTGAGTGTCTTAACACTATTCACTCTTACATGCACACTGCTTACCATGCAGCATGAATACAGCGTGAAGCTAAACATTGTGATTTATAAAGGGTACAGTATATGAATATATTAAATAATTTATTTCGATTCAATGATCCACGAGGCAATTGAAATACAAAAATATCCTAATTTTAATAGACTTAACACTAGGTTACCCCATCCAATCCTGCTTTGCGGGACAGAGCGTGAAGCCATTTCTTTAATATTTTTTTTAAGTACCTACTTATATTTGGTTTACATAAACAGATTCTTCAAAAAATCTTTAAATAGATGCATAAATCTCTATAGCAACTTCTAAATGCTTACTCTATGGGTAGTCATTGCGTTGTCGGGGTAATGGTACACGACAGGGGCAGGTCCCTTGCGAATGTAATTTAAAATATTACACTTTGAATACTTTGATATTGTTAGCTAGCTATATAAATTAATTAAATTACCTACTATTACTTAAAAGGAAAGTGCTTACTTATGATTTAAAATTCATCTAATTAAAAAAGTTTCATCATTGTTAGTATATTGCTATTAAAATTGGCTTAGAGTTAAAAATATACAGAAAAATTATAATAAATTATATTCTAAACAAAATGAAGTAAATTTATCTGAAAGAAAGGGAGACTCGCGAGACTATTGTGGCGCAGCATCTGACTGAAAATAACACCTTCGTAGATTTAATTTTCGGGCGGAACAGTTATTTATTTTTATTTAAAGCAATATTTCGCAAAATTGGGTGAAAAACTGGGAACGGAGTATTTTAAAACTAGGTTCCCTCTGCCTGACCTGCTAACCTTTGTAAAGTAAATTTTACAATTAAAAAAAATAATACAGATTAAAATAATTTTTCCACAAGGCCAAGTGAGTCCAAATTATTATTAACACCGTACTATTTATATTCAATACACTGCACTCCCATAACGATTAAAATTTCACACTCGGCTTGGCGTCGCCGCGCGCACGTGTGCGAAATAGCCAAGTACTTTATAATTATACTAATAAGAGAAAAAAATTCTAAATATAACCAAGGCCCCATATGCTGTGATCAATAATATTTTACTAGTGTGTAGTACTGACTTCGGTTGCTTTTTATTCTTACCTATCTATACTTAATATTATAAAAATGAAGAGTTTGTTTGATTAAACGCGGTGATCTCAGGAACTATTGGTTCAAATTTTAAAAAAAATTGTTTTGGATAGTAAATATATGACTCACACGTTGTGTATATAAAATTTAAGCATTTCCATATAGTGGTTAAAGCAAATAGTTAATTTAAACAGTCCGTTGCCAAACGCTAATAATTTATTAGGACATTTGTTTAATCCACTTCCTGAATGGTGTGTATTTGGTTTCATTCGAAATATTGTGGGAATATTATTAATTATTAATATTATATACTATACTAGTCGTCGTCCGCAACTTTGTTGGTATAGACTTTTAATTGTATTATGGAAAACCCATATTTTTCCCTTTCGGTAGAAATTTCGATAAATATTTTTTTTAGTGCTCTTCAAGTGCGTGGTGATGCATCGGTATATTGTCTCAACCTTGTACCTAACAAAGATATCTCACTTTAATATTGTAACAAATGTAAAAAAATGTAAATGTAAAATCAATCACCTCTTCCCGTTCCTGTTAGGCATTTCGAGAAAGATCTCTCTCTTCTCTTAATGACAAATTTTCCTTTTTGTGAAGAAATGTCTTCCCATGATAAAAGGTACTTAGTGTTGTAACACTTCGGTTCCACTTCTTTCGAGACATTGCGCATTAATTGGAAGAACTCGACGCCACCCCACACGCAATGTCTCGAAAATGATCTACCGAAGAGTCAAAAAAAAATTATGTAAGTCTATTATGTTTTTAATAACTCCTCATGTTATTGATACCGAATTCTGAGAGTACTGTTTCATAATCTTCTAAATGTATTTTATCTTTACACATTGTATATTTTCTGACGGTGCATTGTTTCTCGACCATTGTTCTAAAGCGATGCAGATTTCTACTAAATGCTTACTAAAATAAAATATGATACATTCAATTCGTCTTATTTACTGACTATTCGTCGCTCACCACTTTGTTTGCGTGGACTATAAAATAAAAAGACATATAAAAAGAGGTTCTCAATTGGACTACACAATTGAGAACCTTTTACAGAAGTCGGTTAAAAATGAAAAATCGGTAAAAAGTTAAATTGACATATTAGTATAATTTAACATATTAGTATAATTACCGTATGAGGCTGTTATGGATTTGATTCCCACTCGAGGAATAATTTAAAATGTCATATTTTTTTATTGGTATCAATACCATCACCAATAACAATACCAACTCGTTATTTCGAAGTAGTTTCTTTACATATACAAAATTATTATTTTTATACAAAAATACGTAAAACACAAGTAACAATATATTTTCACAACAATATAGTAAATAAAAACGTCCATTGTCTTTTCAAGCATAAAATGGTTCAGGAAAAAAGCTGCAAAATGAAGAGAAGCTTTCCCCATTCATTGTTAGTAATCGGAGTCAGGTCATTCCCCGTACACTACTGACTACGTGAATAGACCGTGATATCTGGAATTGTTTAAAAAAATATTTTATTTATAAAATTCGCATTGTTTTCAAAAATGATTTTTAGAAGTTTTATAAGATAAAGTTTCACTATTTGCGATATATTCTCAGACTAGCTTTTAGCTGTAGCTTCGTTCATATGGTAAAATGGTAATAATGAATTGTATGACATATACATAGCTCATTCTTAGAACCCGTAGTAACTAATGACTAACTGACCGCAGTTGGGTTACATTAAAAGGTATAAAATTATGTTATTAGCCTTCTTCGATAATTGGATCACAAAATAAATAATAAATAAAAACATATATCTCAAAAATAATTTTGTATTCAATATTCCATTTATCTTTTTGGTTTATTTTACACAAATACTGCACAGCATGATAGGTAGAGGAACCTGGGAACGTAGTATTAGGGCACTCCGTTCCCACTAATTAACCGACTTCTGTAAGAAAAGGAGGTTATAATTCGTCTATACTTTTTTTTTACGCTGGATTCTTAACGCATTGCGTATTTTCCTTTCTGGTAATAGACCGAAGAAAGGAAAATATTAAATATTTAATTGGTAATCGAACCCACACTATCACGTTTACAGTCACACGCTTATACACCTGCATCCCGACTGCCCTGATATCAACAGTTACTACGCAGAGAAAGCCATGCAACAACCTAGTATATTAAAACAGTATCTAATGGACAATCAACTGAGTACATACTCCAAACCCATTGTTACGCAGGTCATTCGCATCACGCTTATGAATGAATGAGACGCAAGTGGAGCAATTCTACAGTCATTTCTAATATCTTAAAGTGGAACTACTCTTTTTTCCCTCTTTTTCCCCCTTTTAATCCTCACGGCCTAGTTAAGTTGTATGGTTATTGTCCTGGTTTTTCCAAGATTAAAAGTTCTCGTTGCTTCTAGTTATTTGTTTGCGAGGCCGTAAGGTATTTTTTATGAAGAGATGCTGAAAGTCTGCTGGGTAAATTACTGTGGTTTTTACAGTATGATGTTCATTTTATATTATTATCATTATATAAACAAAATAATTTATTTATTGTTATTTGACTTTTAAAAATTATAAAACAATTATATCGTAAACCTTATTACACCTTAATAATAAATTTAATTATGGCAGGGGCATAAAGTGTGACTGTAAACGTAAAAGTCTATACAGTGTACAATCTCTCTGTTCATTTTCCGCTATCAGCTCTATACGGAACGGTACCAAAGCCCTCACATTATTCCGACCAGAGAGTACAAATATATCCACCGGGATTTGAACACGCGATGCCATGTTAAAAATGCAAAGAATTTTGTATAATACAGTACCTATTTACATTCGTAGTCGGTACGTACCAGTCAATAGTGCATTCGGAACAATAACATCCTGCCAGACATGCAACTATGACTAACGAGTAACGATACGCTTTTTTGACCAGCTACGGGCTTTAGAAAGTTTAAAAATCAACTATAACACTGGTGCGTTTGGGTTCAAAACTGTTTAGTTTAGTTTTAATTAAAAAAATGACGGAAAAATTGTGGGAATTTCTAAGCAAAGCTTGGCATATTCGAATTCTTAATTCTTTTTGATTTAATTTTGGAGATTACAAAGTGTACCTATATACTACATATCTCTACTGACGTGTTGTATGTCCTATTTAGGTCTTAGGTTTAGATAAGTCGTCTTCACCGCTGGTTGTAGATTCGATCTCCATATGCAGCATATAATGTTTTTATGAACATTTATAATAGGTTAATTTTGATCGCTAGAAATCATATTCAGCAATAATATTTTACCTTTGCATTTTGAGGGGTAAAATAAAAAAAATAACGCCAATGTATTGGACATATCTACGTGTATTCTTATACTCCCCAAGGCTTTCTTTTATAAGTTCTACTTTAAGTAAAAAAAGTAATATTAAAAGTCACTGTAAGCGTAGGTTCGCTTCCCATTCCGCGAAATGAACTATTTCTTTGTTCTGGTAACAGGATGCAAGGCGTTGAATTCCTCTATTCAATGCGTAGTCTCAATAATTAGGCGGAGTGCCTGGACTAGGTTCCCTCTGCCGTCCCTACTATATGCAGATTTAAAGCGAAATTCTAAAACAATCAATCAATTTTCTTCCCACAAATAAAAATAACTTAGGTTTAATGATGACATCTATTTAGAATAAGCATGTTATATTAAATTACTATGTCAAATACTTCACATCTTAGAAAATAAAGTTTCATACCCCTTATATAATAACTAAAAACGAACTAGATTTTTACATATAATAAATAAACCGTGCTATGTAAGTCGTTAGGTTTAGGCATATAATCAAAATTTTGCGATCAAAATTTCAAAAAATCTCACCAAAGCAGAGATTTGAATAAAAATATATATTTAAAAAACATCCTTAGATGGATCCGTAACGGCAAAATTTAACGAAGCTAAATTGCAAGAGTCTAAATCATTAGTATAAAAAATATATTTAAAAAAAAATGCTTAAAGCAAATATTTCTCTGCTTGTGTAGGCGTCAAGGCGACCATTACGATAAATCTTTTCATTGAAGTTCCTTGCCCTCCTTATCCTTGGATCAAATTTAAAATAAACTTATTTTTACTTATTACTAAGCTGAATATAGCAAGTGCTGAGTTTAAGCCAGATTGTACTTTGATTCTTTTCACATCAAGGAACTGGAGAACTTCCACTCGGGGAAAAGAATATTTAATATTTCCATTTCCTCGTTCTGGTATGAGTTCCGCCACTCAAGACGCAATGCATCTAGAATTCGGCTTCAGAACACTTCCGTTTCTCAGTTTCCGCCGAAAGGGAACAGTGTCTTAATAATAGGTTCCCAGGTTCCCTCTGCCTCCTACGAGCGGGATACAGCGCGAAGCTAAAAAAAGTTAAAAGTCTACACAAACAAAATTGCCACAACTATGTAGTTATCATATAAAAGAAAAGTGTACTTTTACAAATACTTTAGTAAATTACATTGTTACCCCTAAAACGAACCCCGGCGGGGTGGCGACTCAGCTTTTTTCATCTCATTTCGATTCGGCAAGTTGTTTTTTGATAGATCAATTACTTTAAGTAGCCCCATATTTCTTGCTAGTAATGTTCTTTTCTTACAAATAAATGGTATTAGTTCTTCCAAATTACATTTTTTTTTATATATTATTATTCTGCATTTAGTTTCACACGTTAACAGAGCCGAGCCTGAGGACAATGCGTGTTAAGTGGCGGAACTCAACACCGCGTTTTACCATTCTAGCGAGAAAAATGAAAATAATTAATAATCCGAGTAGGGAATTAGGAATCGTATTCACTTTTTTGTAATTAAAAATATACCCAAATAATAAAGGAAGGAAAGAACTACCCGTTAGAAAATAGTACCCCCCAAAATTTTTCTATACCATGTTTTAGCATACCTCGTTATGAATTATGGGCTAATTATGCGAACACAGGACTAACCTACTTTTTTATAAAAAAAATATTTTTCTTGCATATTTTAAAGTAAAGTTATGTTTGGAATTTTTTAGCTTAACACTGTATGTCACATATAGCAGTGTAGGCAGAACCAAGCTACTTTTACTGCTACAATTTCTTGAAAATTAGTCACTAGTAGTACTAGTTGTGAGAAACGAAGTGTCTCAACACTAGCTTTCATGTAGAATCTAAAAAAGAACAAATTTACCAAAATAACATTAAATACAGATTAAATTTATATCAAAATGCAAGAACAATCCTCTTCCACGAGATATGTGCACAATGGCTGCCATCACGGGTATTCACGACCTCGTTTCCTCGAATTCGCTATCTCGAGCATTCCTTATGTCATAAGCCTTTGTGTGTACAGCTTTGTTATTTTATTATTATTATCTTGTTATTAATAATATAATGTTTTTTTCGTACACGATTACATGTTAAATCATAGTGTTTCTTTTGTGGGGGAATCTAGAGTTAGACACTCCGTTTTCATTAAGAAATTTCTGTTTCCCATTTTCCTCGGAATTCTGGAGGCTTGCGTGTTGAGTGGCGGAACTTAACGCCTCTTTTTGCTTCATCGACAGAGCGAAGAAATGAAAATATTAAATGAAATGAAATTTAAAAAAAAATAAAAAAAAATAAAAAAAAATAAAATGAAATTTCATTTCCTGGAGGGGGAATCGAACACACAACCTGTCGTTATAGTTATACCTTCGCCAAGACTGATATCATCAAATTTATATTATTAACCATATTCACTCTCCTTTTGCAAAGCAAGACAGTAAGTAATCAACGCGTACTTGTCTCTTAATTCCAATGAAAAATATCTATACCAATATTTATACAAATATCTATAATACTTGTATATACATAATATAAAACGGACGAGCTTATTTGTTTGATCGGTTGATCGAATCTCAGGAACTACTAATTCGAATAGATTTTTCTTTGTTGGATATGTTTATCAGGGAAGGCTAAAGCTAAATTATTGTTGTAACCCACTGTGCTAATGGTCAGAATTACATACATAGCTTCACGCTTTATCCCTACCGGGGAAGGCGGAGAGAACTGAGCCTCAAACGCTACGGTCCCTACATACCACATTCGCCTCGTCCACTGTCATACATGCCCTCCGGGGGGTCCTCATGCTTTTTTTGACCTTCCTCCAGTATCTTTGATACCATGTTTTCGAAGATCTACCGAGGTCTCCCTCTACCTCTCTTACCACTCACTTTTCCGTCATAAATCTTTTTTGCTATCCTTTCATCACTCATTTGTTCGACGTGCCCATGGCCAGAGTTACCTCTTAGAATGTCTTATTATAATATCTTTCTGCGCTAATTAATACTACAACTACGCGGGCGAAACAGCGTATAAAAGCTAGTATTTATATAAAATTTTCATTACTTACCCATTCATTATCATACAAAGTGCATATATCTTAATTACGAATCATCTGTACAAAACACATGTTGGTATCGGATGCTGCACAGAGCACTCTGAGATCAGATCGATGATGTATCTTTAGCATTTCATCATTGACAGACGAGGGTCTGGTCTAGATAGGTGGATGATCAGATAGGCGTAGGGTTATTAATTACTATTAGTCTATTATTACTATAAGCTGGCTGGAAATGTAAATAATTGAAATATAATCATTTCCTCGAGTATTAATCGAACCCATAATCATCACTCCTGGCTATAAGCATAAAATGTAAATAAAAACGGAAAAATTAAAAATTAAATAAATTTTCACCGTACCAAGACCAATATGTAAAAAAAATACAAAAACATGAATAGCCTAATTGCCGAGTGCCTTTATTATTCGAGAGGTGTTATGGAAGAGCTCATGTCTCGCTGCACGCTACTCGAAACGATCTTTTTTTGTAAAAAAAATTAATAAGTTAAAAATCAAAAATTGACATGAATGTATCATATCAATTTTTGATTTGTAACTAATGAAATGGGACTAGTAGTGGCGTAGGAGTACTAAGTGTGACTGTTAACGCGACTGGTTGTTCGATTCCCACTCATGAAACAAACCTGAAATATTTATTATATTCATCTCTTCGCTCTGGTTTCAATTCAACAATTTCAACACGCAATGCTTCCAGGATTCAGGGAAAAATGGGATTGTCTTAATACTAGGTTCCTTTTGCCTTCCCTGCTGTGTGCGGGGGCTAAAAAAATACTTATAACAATATTACTTTCGTAATACACTAGTATTGCTTGCGGATTTGCCTGCTTGTAAGAATTGTGTAAGTTTTCCGTTTATGCGACATTTTTCATTGTCACTCGTAACATTCACTATCCAATACAAAAAGTTAATAT
Source organism: Heliconius ismenius (assembly GCA_001485965.1). NCBI lineage: Eukaryota > Metazoa > Arthropoda > Insecta > Lepidoptera > Nymphalidae > Heliconius > Heliconius ismenius. The sequence goes on along the minus strand of FAPP01008580.1, from coordinate 1,639 downwards.
CCATTTCGAACTAGTCGTTCCTGATATTAGCGCGTTCAACTAAACAAACTTCAGTTTAATAATAGTAGTATTAAAATTATATTGCAGAGTAGACATAAGTAACCTGGTGTCTAGTGTTAAGACACTCCGTTCCCCATTTTCTGCCAAAGGCGTGCGTGTTGAGGGGCGGAACTCAACGCCGCTTTGGAATTTCTTCACTAACTAATTAAATCATTTTTAATAACTACATTCCAACCACTCAACAGCACTTACAGAAACACGTGAATAAATAAAATGAAAAGCTAAAGATAATTTATATGAAGAGAGCACTCACTGCATCCCCCACCCCTAAGAATATTCCCTCAGGTCAGTGAACTGCAAGGTCTTAGACTGAGGGCACTTTGATTACCATCTTGAGATGTTTGGCCTCGCTGGACATGTCTGAACTTGTCATGGTATTTTTATTATTATCTTTATTGCAATTTGTAAATATTTTTATCTTTGTCGTTATTCGCAACACTACAAAAATTAAAGCCTTTACAAAAAAATTGATGACTGACAAATATAAATTAATATTCTTAACGCAGATTATTTAATCTCCATCGGGCAGACCGATCACGTAAGAGTTCGGAGTCGCGACTTGAGATCGAAGTTATATTAATTTTTGAATGTCTTTATAAAATATTCCTTTTGCGTATGAAGAACGCGAAAAGTTCAAGGCTTGCCATCGCGGCGGAGCGACTGGGAACGCAATGGTTATTGGTTCGATCACCACTCGGTTGTCAGAGTGTTGTAACTCTCGCTATTTCAAAGGTATCATTCTCACTGATAAGTGAGTGTGAACTTTAGGAAGCTGGTGGTGGTAAATTGATTACCGTTCAAAAAAAAAGGCATGTGACATAAATAGTAAAGGAAATTACAGGACTGTATATCAACGAGAAGTACAATTTATAAAAGTTGACAAACTTAAGTTTGCGAACATTTGCACTTATTTTGTATGAAATGATCTACAAATATAAGTTTCTATTAATTTTTCTATGAAATACCTATAA
>FAPP01008578.1:0-13998 GCA_001485965.1 Heliconius ismenius | reverse complement strand
AATTCGGCAGAAGGTGGGGAACGGAGTGTTTTAATACTAAATTCCCTACGTAAAATTAAAAATAATAATTAAAAGCCAACTCTCATTTCCATTCCAGGCGGGCTAATTTCAATTCGCCAATACACAGCGTGGCAATGCTCTTCCGCATAGTGACGGGCGAGGACTGGAACAAGATAATGCACGACTGTATGGTGGCGCCCCCCTACTGCACCCCCGCCGACAACTACTGGGAGACCGACTGCGGGAACTTTACCGCCTCGCTCGCCTACTTCTGCACTTTCTATGTTATTATTACATATATTGTGCTCAATTTACTTGTAGGTGCGTGAATGGTGTTATGTTTATTTTTTTAGGTATAATATATTTAGTACATAGTGTATCAGGCCAGTTGTGCTGCAGGGGCATAAGGTGTGACTGTAAACGCGACTGGTAGTGGGTTCGATCCCTACTCGAGGAAATTAAATATTTATTTAAATTTATAATTTCATGTCTTCGCTCTGCTGCAGAGGCAAAGCGCGGCGTTGAGTTCCGCCACGCAATGCCTCCAGAATTCAGGGGAAAGTGGGGAACGGAATGTCTTAACATTAGGTTCCCTCTGCCTAGTCTGCTATGTACGGGATACAGCGTGAACCTGATATAATTTTATGCACCAACTAATTACTATCTTTTATACAATTCCAAACGTTCACTGAAGCGACAACTTCATATTCTTGCTTTGTATGTAATATCTATATTATGTACATTAAAGTATATTGTATTTTATGTGTAATGCAATATTACAATGCGTTTAATTTATGAATATTAATTAACAAAACAAATTTTAGTTTAACTATTGATATTTATAAATAATTTAATGATTTTTGACAATATTATGTATGCCTTATGAATTATGATAATATGATGTGTACCTTACAGCTATCATAATGGAAAACTTTTCTTTATTTTATTCAAACGAAGAAGACGCTCTCCTTTCGTATGCTGATATTAGAAATTTCCAAAACACTTGGAACATAGTAGATGTCCACCAAAAGGGAGTAATTCCAGTCAGGAAGGTAGGTTTGAATTCAGTTTGAAGATAATATACTGTTTTGAGGAATAATACGCGACGTTGAGAACGGAACGGAAGTGTCTCAATGGAAAACGGAGTGTCTTAACACTAAATTTCCAGGTTCCCTCTGCATATACTGCCATGATTGGGATACAGTGTGAAGCTGAAAAAATATATTTTATTTTCCAATGGAAATTAAAATTTTTGTAACTTGTATGAATTTTATGAAATTTTAACCTCAAAAAATACTATTTTGTTTTTGACCTTCTATAGTTAATTATTCAAAATGTCTAATGTGATTATTATGTATTTTTTACTATTCATTTTAGGTTAAATTCATATTACGACTATTAAAAGGCAGATTGGAATGCGATACTCACAAGGAAAGACTTTTATTCAAGTATATGTGTTATGAACTAGAACGGCTCCATAATGGCGAGGATGTAACTTTTCACGATGTTATAAAGTATGTTATTTACTTATTACTTTTACGATAACAATAATATGTTTAACAAATAGGATGAATTGAATAGGATTTCCACAAAAATATATACTAAATATAAATATATTTGCATTCCTCTTATTTTATACTCATTATATAAATAATTTAAAAGCCTTTCATATAAAAAAAGGTCTTAGTAAATATGTTCTTTACAAAATTTATTCCATTTATCTAGTCATATTACGTCACATCATTTCCTTGAGTTTCGCAACTGGATACGGAATGACCTAACCCGAAAATTGGGCGATGACTGGTATCTGCACACACAGTGTCTCAAAACTGCATACCCTGCTATGCGAGATAAAAAGTGTTAAGCTAAAAAAGTAAAATAATCCAGTTAGGCTAATAACATATGTAATTAATAAATATTTCAGTATGCTATCATACCGCACGGTCGACATCCGCAAGTCCTTGCAGATGGAGGAGCTGCTGGCGCGTGAAGAGTTCGAGTTTCTTATCGAGGAGGAGGTCGCCAAGCAAACTATACGCACCTGGCTGGAAGGATGCCTTAAGAAAATACGTGCTAGTAGTAGTGTACGTTACATTATACATTTCAAACTTTAAATTGACACCGCCATGTCACAGTGGCACAGAGTCTAGTACAGTCAGACGCTGCAATTGTGGGTTCATTCTTATTATTATTTTCATTTCCTCGCTTTGGTAAAAAGACAAAGTACGAGAGTTCCGCAATTCAACACGCAACACTTCAATATTCGGGAAGTGAAAGAGATAATGTTTTAATACTATGTTCCCTCTGCTTACCCTGCTACAGTACAACACAAAATAAACCCTTTATGCATTAAAAAAGGTTCTTGAATTTATAATTCAGGTTTCACACATCATATTCGTCTTTTTGAGTATTGGATGAAGAAGAGGGTAACTAATAATAAAAAAACAAAGTAAATACATTAAAGTAAAAAAAATACATAAATAAAACTATAATATTTCATATTCTTCCAGAAACAACAAACCAGTTTAATCGCTGGTCTAAGGAAAACAAATGAACAACCTGTCGACTTTACTGGCGAAAAGGAGAAAGAGAAACAAGAAGCCGATGCTCAGGTTTTATAGTTTTCTATTTTCACGTATGTATCGCCAACTAACTGCTTTTGACTTGGTGGTGGTCATTATCTTGATTGAATATAATTACGAGAATAAGTAACTTTTTCTATAATTATAAAAACCATTACCTAACATATCATTAAACAACCGTTTAATCTAACTTTCACTTTTGTATTAACCACTAATATTAATGTCAGTATCAATATTTGAATATCAATGAATTTTGTTTCGTTTACCCCACATTCAAATAAAGTTTTAAACTTTCAGCAACCCGTCGTAAGCGCTGGTCGCACAGAAATGACTGAATCTACATCCCAACCGATTATGTCTAGTAAGTAATACATTTTATACATTACATGTTCGCTTATCTTAACATCTAAAACTATAAAGCAATTTTATTTTTAGATATTGATGGCTCTGTAGTTTTCCGGTAGCGTCACTAGAGCAAGGCTCTTGCCTATGATCATTTTTTTTAGCTTAACGCTGTATCCCGCTTATGGCGGGGTAGGCAGAGATAAGTGTTAATTCGCAATGTTAGAGAATTAGAATTATTATTGAATTACTTTCATTTTCCTGTTTGTGTAGCAGAACTCAACGCCGCGTTTTGTCTTATTACCAAAGCCAGAAAATGCTAAATTTACTCCTCCAAGTGGGAATCGAACCCACAATTCGAGGACACGACGGCCCCTTACTACAACATGACATTACTACAACACGACAATATTTACTACTAATATTTGAAGTCATCTTGGCGCAGAGAGCCAGCGTCTGACTGAAAAACGCGATGTTTGCGAATTCGATCCTCAGTCGAGGCAATAAATTATTATCATTTTCCTGCTCTGGCAATGTAAAACGCGGTGTTGCTAGGTTCTCTTATTAATAGTATGACCAAGACACTTTCAATGAATAACTTGACATGAAAATATATGATTTATACAGATGTCATATCAGCTTTGGACTCCCAAACGAAACGTTCATCAGGCAAGAGTCAACTGAAGCGATCTGGATTACCGTCGGTTGCAATACCAAGGTAGGTTGTTGGTAGTAGTAGATTGGCATTTATTTTGTTTTCATTATCAATCTTAATTTTTCATATTATTATCTTACAATCTTAGGCCAGAAAGTCCAGTAAAGAAATATTTACAACCAACGTTAAGCGACCCCCATCCATCTATGAATAAAAAATCTACCACTCGTAAGTATTACAACTTTAATCATTAATATATACGCTTGTAAAGTGTTGCGACTTTGTGAGAATTTGAATTTGCGTATTAATGTAATATCAGAAATAACGGTTCTTACGTATAGACGCTGCAGCAGCTATTGACTAACCTAGCAACGTATATGTTACATTTTATACAAACCTAAAAGTACCAAAATAACTAAGCATTATTAATAACAGCCACTGGAACGGCGATAAAAACTAACCGCCAGCACTCGCACCCGCATGCGCACAATAGTTCAGGGATGGGAGGTTTTACGTTGGGGAGTGTTGGGGGTGGTGGTGGTGCGGCCGCATCGCAAGCGCTACACGACGTGCACTCGTGGTGGGGAGCGAGCCTCGCTTCGCATGCTACACTTGCAAATTAAAATTTAATACTTGTCAACGAGCCGCGGCCGCCCTGAACTTAGGTGCATTGTTTACTTGGGAAAAAATAAGAAAAATCTTATAATCAAACTTGCACAGCCATTTTTTGGAGATGGTGATACGGCTGCAGTGTAGCAACAATTGCAAACATTTTTTTGTAATTGAATACAAGTATTTTTTTATTGTTTCAATTTCTTGATTTATTAAATGTATTTCATTAGATTTATTTTTTATTTCATCAGTAAATAAAAAAATATAAATATATGCTTTATGGCTTTCTTAAAAATTATAGATATATAATAGGTTATCCTATTTTGGAGTCCACTATTAAATTTATGCATTTCCTACAATACAAATACATGGTATTTGTGGATAATTGATGTTAATATAATTATGTTTTTTTTAAATAATGATGTATGTAGTTGATGTGTGTTGTTTATAAATGAATTAATTGAAGTTAAAATTAATATAAAATAAAACTATGTTTACCTGTAGTATATATTACATGCTTAAATTAAATGTTACATAAACTTACTCTACATTATTTTTTAAAATAATGTCAGATCAGTTATGACCCTCTTAATCATTAAAAATACAATTCGATTTAAGACTAGTGAGTTTCATAAAGAAATTTTTAATTTCTTATTTTAATTGAATATGAAGTTATTATTATAGATAATTATTGTCCAGAGTATTGTAAGACTAAATGTAATTAGGTACAAACATGATAATACATAATAAAAGTTATTAGAAGATTTGGTAGTTTAATTTGTTTTGTGCATTAATTTACTTTTTTTAATATACTAGTGAGGCTGTACTCTGTTTTGATTAAAAATACTAGTACTCATCCTAATATAAAAAGTTACTCAGATGTAATTCCATAACGGTTTCTTTCTCACGATTTCTATTGTAGGTATACCTACAATAGAAATCGTGTTGTTATAGCAAATAGAAATTATCAGAATTACTTTAATAAAAAATTGAATACTTCAACTTATCAAATGGGCGTCACTGAAGATAATGGCACATGCCAAGCGCGAACAGGGCGACGACGGCGAGCGCGAGCGCGGCGCAGAGCCAGCGTGCCGCCACGGGGCAGTAGCACAGCTCGGCGCGCAGGCGCAGCGCGGCCGCGTAGGCCAACACGGCGCCCAGCTCCTCGGCCGGCGCGTCCTGGTGTAGGAAGGGGCGCGCGCTCAGCTCGTGCCCCACGCCCTGCGCGCGCCGACCCTCGCTCGACAGCCGCGCTGCCTGATAGTCCAAACGATCATTACTTTTTTAAGAGGTTACTAGACCAAAGAGAACAATTGGAAATTATTAATTCCTTCGTGTCAATCGAATCTACAACAGTCGCGTGTACAGTCCGAAGCTGTGCCGCTCCACGGCGGCCACATAGGTATATATGTTTTATATTATGTGCATATGTTTTATATTATGTATGGATAAAGATATATAGATAAAGATATGACATTATAAATAAATATTTTAAGGGCAATGTAAATATTTTAAGTGTAATGTTTGTAATCTTTAATGTTTATTGCTGTTTTTTTTAATATGATCAAGTTTGCTTTACGTAAATCTTATATTTTTCATAAAAAAATATATTGTTTTTTTTTAATGCAATTTAAATAAAACTCCGTCCCATTATTATAATATTTAACATAAAACATTAATGTTTTTTTTAAGTAAAATAAAAACAAAATGTTGCAATAAGTATATCTTTAACTATGAGTCAATTGACATACTTAAGTACCTGTACAAAAGGCGCGATAACAGCTGAAACCCAAAGCAACAGATTGAGTACGCTGATTCCCGCTATAGGCTCAGTCCCAGTGTCCACCTTGTCCAAGTTAAAGAGCCACATGGTCCAAGACACGGCCCACGATAAGTTAACGATAGTAAACATGCAAACAGCAGGAGCTAAATCATCATTAAGATATTTTAACAATTTACGAAATTCTGATATTTCCTGAAAAAGAAATTTTAAATTTAAATATCTTTGCGAAAAATATTCGCATAATTAACAATTTGCTAAGTTAAATTTCAATTTTGTGTTTCTTATATATTTTATGTGCAATAAAGAATATAGGTATAATAAGAATTAGAATAAGAAACGAATACAACATTTAATATTCTACTCCTATTATAATGAGTTCCCTTTACTTACTCTCATCCAGTTCAACGGTGTTATAGTCTTATTTAGCAGTCTCTCTTTCAAGAATACAAGATGGGCTTGCAAAAGTTGAGCTTGTAAACAATAGCTCGTGATTACGGTAGCCTGCACCATGTCATGGATGAATGTACAGAAGATTAACAAAATTTTAAAACCAAGTATTACTTCTGGCGAGCTGTGAAACGTTATTGAATAATTTAGTAATCCCTTTTATTTGACGAATTCTTTACGAAACCTTCAGTTTACAACCAATGGCCAACGAAGTACATGAGCGCAGGAATAGGGGGAACCTGATTGGCCGTGCCCACCCTAGAATAGTCTTGTACCTACCCCAGAAATTTTACTAACAAGGAATTACTTAGCCCTGAAAAATACGCTGAACATACGCTTGCATGAACATTATTATATAATTAAAGATAAAGTCCAGACACCTCCAGAAAATATCTATAGATTCGCACATTCGTAAGTACTTATTATGATTAACCAAATCAAGGGTATTTGTTTTTCAAGAAACAATATGTAGGTACCTACATCATTGTTATAAAAACCGTTACCGTTTCTTACCTAGTTTCCATCCAACGAAAAATTATAAAACCTTTGGCCATCATCAAATTTACTGAACACAATGATAAACACATCCACACAACACTGAGGATTATGAAAAACCATAACATACGCAAAAGGCGTTTAGGCTTTGCTATAGGTGTTCCTTGTGGCGCATATGACGAAAGCAAAAATACCTAAAAACAGAGCAGATACAGAGCTTTAATATTAAAAAGGCAGCTTACGCTGTATCCTGCAAGCAGCAGGGTAGGCAGAGGGAATATAATCTTAAGACACTCCGTTCTCCCACACCGGATTTTTGCCTAGGTACCAGAGCGAAGAAATGAGTTAGGATCGAACCCACAACCATCATGTTATATTCACGCACCACGACGGCCTCAATCTTAAACTAAAAATTTTAACATTAAACCACGGCTGTATATAAAAATAACAAAAATCATCTCCTCTCCTCTCCTCTCCTGTAAGTTGCCAAATCTCACACAGTCTAATGTTACTATGATACTGTAAATTTTCATATAAATCCCTTCAGTAGTTTTTGCGTGATAATGGAACATCCATCTATCCTCACAAACGCACATTTACAATATCAATAGGTTATGTCTAATGGTGACTGTGCTACTGACGGTAATGTAACTCTAATCATCAATATTTCTCACCCTTTCCATAAGATTTTGCAGCTGCTCGTTATCAGATATTCTGAAAAGGTACAACGCGTACAAGAAACCTAGGAAATGTAATATACTAGGCCCGATATAGGTAAATGTGACATTACCATAACAAACTTGTTTATAAGCATCGTATTCAAAAGAAGATTCCAAAGCTAAAGGCACTAATTTGTAACAAAATCCTCTATCCCGCCTGTAACAATTATTTCACTTAAGTTATATTACAGAACAAAATTAAATTTTAGTTATTTTGTATAAATTAATTACCGGAAACATGCCATATACTGAAGTATGTATCCCAAACACATAAATACAGCAATTTGCGTAGAATGAAAATGTGACAAACAAATTGCAAATCTAGAGGAATTTGAAGCATCCACCACTGGCCTCAACCCCATTACTGTGAGAAGTTTTAAGTAAGGTAGTAATATCTGCAACAAAAATTACATTGTAGATGTATTTAAATAAAAGGTTAACGTTAATTCTGTTAATATACCTACTTACTTAAGTACTTAAGTATAAATTTACCTTAGATTTACAATAATGTAAAATAGCTGATGTACTCATATATTCCGTATGTGGAGACTCCGTTATTTCACCTATCTACAAAAAAATTATATGAAATAATCGTAAAATATTATAATACATACATTGTCAAAGATTTCAATTTTTATTTTATACAAACGAAAAAATCACTCACTTCGACACTATTAGCATCTAGGCTAGATCTAGTTGATCTTTCCATAGCTTGTACTCCCAACTTGTCGGGACCCAGCACATGGCTTCCCAGAAGATCACTAGCTACACAGTGGCATAAAAAACCATCACCCATTAAGTATTCAATTATTCATATCTTTACTTTAAGTAATTATAGAAGCGCACGTTATATTTATTCTGAGATAAAAAGTGTTTAATGACACTAAGCTCGATAATATATATGCAATATATTGTTAATTACATTAGAACTAGTCTGTACTTACAGCTACTCATCGATTCATTTGTGCTTTGCATCATCATCACACGCTTAATAAGAACTACCATAGAAGGCCACCACAATCATTGAATTATCACATAAACTTGACATATTAAGGATATAAAAATACCCACAAACGCCTTGATATTTATAAGGTATCAAAATGTAGGTAACATTTTGTAATGAATTACATTATAATGCGATTTTTACTTGATTTGAAGGTAAACAATGTGCAGTTATATAGGCAGAGGTTAAAAACAATTTTGATGGTATCAATTTTTACTAGGTATACTTACCTATACTTATGTACATTTATCATTTATTAAATTCGAATTTCAAATGTTTCATTGTGTTTATAGCGTTATTGAAAAATTATAATTTTATATTAAGATAATTTTGGGCTATTATTTTTTTATTATTACGTACGTACTTTCAAATACCTATTATTGTTGAAACATAAGTATGTATATTTCGGGCGCAATATGTTTAAGCTATTCAAAATTATTCTTGAAAGTGTTTTGCGGTGTTCTATTATTATTTTTTTATATAAAAATGCTGCAATGCGTTGCAATTTAACCAACAGTTAATTAAACCGTTGAACTCTGATACCCCTGCAATATAAAGATAAGGTGTCGAGAAATGTTTTGTTCCAAATGTACATTCAACTCTAAAAGAATAATATTATACCAAACATATTTAAATTATATGCTACATTTCATAAAGATTTTTTTTGCAATTTTCAAAATAGTTATACGCACAATTTATATAATTGTCTTTTATATTCACGGATCCCTCTCGAACTCTCTCACACAACTCTTTACAGTAATGGTAAACTAAAACCTAAAACAATGCGTCCATAGCGAAATAGAAATGAGCGGGTAGTGCTTAGGTGCAACGGACGCCTTTTCGCTCCGCTCCCTAGAACTGAGCGAGGCCATTTCGACGTAGTAGTTTAACGTAGACAATAATGGCACGCCGCTCACGGTGGACATCGGGTTTAACGGTAGTAGGGCATCATCTCTAGCTATGCATCTAGCTACACCTCTGCGTGCAAACAGCAACACCTTCCCCCACCTCGCACATAAGCGCTTATGTATATTCTTTTCACGATTCTAATACAAAGTCTATCTTTAGCAATTAAATTTTATCCAGTTCTTGGATAAAAAGATATTTTTTAAAATGTGTTAAGTACTATTTTTTCTAAATTTGGTTTTATAAAAAATAACAATACAATTTTATCAATTTTAATGAACATTACAAATTATATTTATGATAATAACTCTTATACTATATCACTGACGCTCCTTGAATCAGGATTAAGGATTTCGTCATCACTTTCATAGGTCTCATCGTCTGGTAACTGTTCATCGCAATATTCGTTAGTTTCTTCACTTTCCTCAGATTGTTGAGAGGCTTTTATTTCCATACCGTTTATATCTCTGTTTTTCAGATTTCCCATCCAAAATGCTTCTGAGCATTTATTCGAAACTAATAGAGCTTTAACTTTATAAAGAAGCGTTTCAAGAAGTTGCTTCACAGATGGAACTTTATTCAACAAAGCTGTATCATGTTTCAAACGCGAATGGCAACATAATGATTGAAGAAATCTTGTAGATAGTTGTAATGTTTTTAAAATATCTAATATTTCTTTGGTCTTTCTTTTAAATTCTAACTCTAATATAGGTATGCCCTGCGTTACGAATAACTTGATGATCGGCGGTGATTTCTTGAAAAATGTTGTTAAATTATTTCTACTATTCAAAGACTTTGAAATATCGGTCATATGCTTTAAAACGAATATTACATCTTGCCATAAATTTAAATGTTCAAGGTTGGTTAGCTTTTTGGTTAAATTTGTTCTTGTCGCAGATAAAAGCGCGTTCCCTAAATTTCTATAGAAAATTACAAAATTACTTTTATTTATACATTGAAATGATTGTAAATGACTATTACGGTTTTCTGTTGATATTTTTATGTCGTTTAATAATAGAAGAGTAATCGATTTTAGTTCAGTGGGATCGTTATAAATCAAATATTCTCTAGCAAAATTGTCAATACTCTGATTCAAATGTAAACCTTTTTCAATTATTCCATCTGATGTTTTCCATTGCTTGGACAAAAATATTTTTGCTAAATCTCTTATTATTTTTATTATAGCAGGACTCGATGAATAGTCTTGAATCATTTTTAAATTATCTATTAACGCTGTTGCAGTTTTAAGCTGAAAACAATACTTTTCATACGTTTGCAAACATTTTGCATAGGATAATAATAGATCTTGCATATATGACCCGCTTAAGCAATCGTTGAGATTCGCAACAATTCGTAAAGAATTCTTGAGTAAAGATTTATGATGACTTTTAAATCCAATCCATTTAAAATATGTAGTGTGCAGCTTGAATATTTGTTCTAAAGCTGTCATACATCCTAAAATTTTATCGTTATACAAAACACTATCATCATTTTCCTTTTCAATAAGCCATTCTTCCAAAATTGCTGTTATACATTTTAAATGCTGCATTATATTTGGCAAAATTTCAAAAACAGATTTTGCGCATTCTACAGATTTTTCGCGATTATACAGTTCAAAATAGTAATTTTTGGAGAGAAAAGTATTTTTCTTAATTTTAGAAATTAGTACATTTTCCAAATCATTGTTAATATGATGTAAAAGAAAATTGAAGGTCTCTATAGTTAACTCTTTGTCTGACACACTCTCTTCAATCAATTCAGCGTTAAGTATATTTAATAAATCTAAAGTAAAAGGTCTAAAAGGTATACTGTGCCAGATACTTAATTTATTTTTCATAGCATTATTTGTATTTAAATTTGATTGAGATTTCAGTGTTGGGGGCAAAATTGAATCGTCTCTACAATCTAATTTATTTGCCATCTTAGATTTAGTATTTTGATTTTTATGTCTTTTTTCTATGCTTGTGTTGAAATTATTTAAATTAAAACTGCATAGAGGTGGTTTATACAATATGTTGGTTTTCATTAGAATTTCAGAAATTAAATATTCAATTTTTTTTAAATCAATAATCCTATTGAAAATTTTAGATTTTAATGCTGAATCATTTTGAGATGAAAATGCATTTAGTAATTCACGTAACCAATTAGCACAGTGCACTTGACAATCTAATATATTTGATATAGCTGTACTACTCATATTATCAATTAAATCAATATCGAAATTAGGCATTACTATTGCACACCCCAACAGAGCATCAATACTTGACAAGTTTCCGTCATGTTTACGCATATGTAAAGATTGCACAAGTTGAAACAATGGAGACAGAATAATGATACTAACATCTTGCTGTGCTTGTAAAGTTAGGCCTGCAATATTTATGGCAATTGTTTCGTCTATCTCACTATCAGTATTTATGCAATGTTTCATTTGAAGATTTAATTCTGCTATATTTTCATTTTCTACTACCTCTACTATAAAATTTTGTTGTAAATCATTAGTGACAGCATCCATAATCCAATTTAAGAAATGTTTATTAATAAAATTAGCAGATTTAATTATTTTACACAATTCATCATAAAAAAATGCAATCATGTCTGGAAACTGTCTAGTACTACGACTAATATGTTCAATAATCTGTGCTGCCTCACGAATATCACCATCTGGTAAATGATTGGTAGAACTCATGTGAGATTCATCTGCTTGTTCAATGTCACCATCTTCATTATGTTTTGTCTGCATCAGATATTTAACTGCATGTATTCCAGCCAGAATTCCTTGTATTTTGACTGTAGGGTTAGAGCTTCCTAATTCCTTTCTTATGATCATATGTATATCATCTCTAATTACTGAATTCTCAATGGCATAAGCAAGCCCACATACTAAATTCATAACTGCTCTTATCTCGGATAGAACCATATCGTCCATCCGATCTAATAATGTTAGCATCTGTATACTTTGGGGTTTTAATATGGATATGTCTTGTTGTGTTACCGTATTTAATATTGTCAACATATTCATAACACACTGTTTACTATCTAAACCAAACTGTAGTAATTCAGCTGCTATAGTTTGGCAGGAATCTTCTAGCTTAGAAAACATTAATCCATACATGTGTGAAGCAAATTGTTGAACCAAGGGTTCTTGTGTGGTTTTTAGAAGTGAATTTGTAAAACAAATTAAATATTTGAGATAATCCTTTAGAATTGGTTTAAACTTTTCAAATGCATCATCTAACATATCTTCATTCAATATATTTAATTTAATTTGCTTCCTAGCTATGTTTTCTATTTGCTTTTGCCGTTCTTCTGTTGTTGAAAATAGTATAACTATAATTATTAAATCAATTGGCACATGGTCAGTGCTGATATTGCAATGATTAATTACTTTAATCCAAGCATTACCTATAACTTTAGATGATATAATAGAGTTTCTTATAGCTGAAGCGGTAAGGATTTGACTAGAAGCAATATCCTGAGGGGTTGAATTTGATATAGACCAGCCTAAAGTGTTTCTTAATCCTTCTATAATTTCTATATAAGCAATGTTGGAAGTCCTTTGAGGTATAAGTAGAAACTTAACAAAATTAGGAAAATGGCTACATTTTGACAATGTCTTTAAAATATCTAATGTTTTCTTTTGTAATTTTTCATACTGATCATCTGTTAAGCACAGATATGAAAGACAATCAAGAATAGCAGGTATAAGATCATGATCTTCACTTAAGATTCTACTCATTTCCGATATAATATTATTATGAACTTGATCCCCTATTATATCTGGAATAGCAGTAATTATTTCTAAGCGGACCATCTTTTCTGAAGTTACATCCAGAAGATTGATAAGATTTTCAGCCATTTTATCACTATCACCTATGTGATCTAATGAAGAGAAGCATTTTAAAAACATTTGTATCCATGGACCACACTTGGCATCAGCTGCTAAATCTATAGCCTTTTCAAACATGTATTCCGTTAGCTTATTTTGAAGAATGGGAAGACTTAATAATATTTTAAATAAGCTGTCACTAATATTAAATTCAGAAGATTGGTCACCGGTGATTCTTACGATATTTGGAAACAAATAGTGTTTAAATATTTTTAAATCCTCACATCTTTTTTGGAAATTTAAATAAAATTCAGTCATGTTACGTGGGTATTCGGGATTTTGTTGCAAAGTCTTTTTCAAATTTCTAATGATAATAATAATTTCATGGGATGCTAAACACTTATTTGGTGGGTCATTTAACGCTAAACCACTTTCTTCTAATGTCCGTTCGAAATAATCCTTTATATTTCCACCTCTAGACCTTTTATTTTGAGGTTCCTTGTCACTTTTCTGTGGAGTTCTCTTTATTTTCATATTGATATGCACGAAGTTTTAATTAAATAATTGTTATATCTATATTTTTAAGTTTTTGTTTGATTAGTTTCAATTAGTGTTGCCGATCGAT